>JAADYH010000689.1:0-15929 GCA_023338125.1 Phytopythium aichiense | reverse complement strand
TACGGAGCCAGTGGATGTTCAGCTGCTTCGTGTCGACACCATCCAGCAGCACTTGGCCTTCGACCGGGTCATAGAAGCGCTCGATCAGCGAGACGCACGTACTTTTGCCCCCGCCGCTGGGTCCACAGAACGCCACGGTCTCTCCAGCCTCGATGGAGAGGTTGTAGTTCTTGAGCACCGTCACTTCGGGACGCGTCGGGTAGCGGAAGTGGATGTCGCGGAACTCGATGGTTCCATCCACACTCTCGAGCGTTGACCCTGCATCACGGTCCAGGCCGTCTGCAGCATTCTGCGAGGCTGAGTCTTGCAGATCCATGATGCCAGCACCGCACTTGAGCGCGTTTCGCGAGTCTGCGAGGAACGTGACACCACTGCCGATGCCCTGAGAGGCCATCATGACCGCGAGCATCGTGCGCATGAGCTCCGCAAACGAGATGTCCCCGTCGTCCACCAGCTTCCCGCCGTACCAGAACATGAGGCCGTACGCCCCCATCAGCGCCAACCAGCTCGATCCTAGCGCGAAGCCGTCCATTTGTGCCTCCCGCCGCCCGCTCTTCAACGGCTTGATGAGCACCTCGGCGAATTGCGTGCCCACCTGGTCTGCGCGACCCAACGACTGCACCGTTCGGATGTTGGTGAGAGCCTCGGATGCCAAAGCGCCGACCTCCGCGAGTTCATCTGACAGAACGCCACTGGGTTTGTGAGCCGCCTTGGTGTGAAAAATGTGCCCAGCGATCAACAACGGGAAGACCGCCATCATGACGAGGGTGAGCAGCCAGCTGCCGGTCGTGAACGAGATGACAAAGGCGGCGAAGAAGGTGAAGATGGCCTGCACCACACGGCCCTGCGCATCACCGGAGATTAGACTCACCTTGGTCGCACTTGTCGCCAAGTCGGCGGCCAGGGCACCCGTCGCATTACTCTGCTCGTCAAAGAACGCAATGCGCTGGCGACAAAGCGCCGTGAAGTGCATGTCTCGCAGGCGGGACGTGAGCTTCTCGGCCATGTACTTGAACGAGAACGTTTGCACGGCAGTGACGATCATGATGCCAAACGCACCGACGAGGTACCAGATCGCGTACTCGCGCACATCGCGGAACAATTGGTCGAGGATGGACTGTTCATGGGTCGACTGGTACTCGGTGTACTTGATCGTCATGGTAGATACGAGCTCGCTGACGAGAACAGCTGAAATCGGCAGCGCGAATCCGTTCAAGGCAGCCGCAACCATGCCAGAGATGAACGCGCTTCGCTCCGGCTGGCTCAGCCGCATTGCATCCATGAGCGTGAACGTGTAATCACTGCCGCTTCCTGTGCTTTCATTCTTCTCGCCTCCGATTGAGCTGACACCAGTGTGCGCACCACCATCGGAGTTTTCTTTGGAGCGTTGGCCAGCGCCTTTGGCTGCGCTGCCACTCACAATTGTCAAGGCGCGCGCAGCTGCCACCTCCGCCTCCTCTTGTGTCTGCTGCTCGTTCTGGATCACGTACAAGTTCCGGTACACTCCGTTCTCGATCGCGATCAGCTCGTCGTGAGGGCCTTCCTCGACGACGTGGCCCTCCGAGACCACGACAATCTTGTCAGCGTGTCGTATGGTATTCAGGCGATGCGCGATCACCAGTGTCGTCATGGTTGTCACGGCCATCAAGTCGCTCAGCGCCGCCTGCACTACTCTCTCGCTCTCGCTGTCAAGCGCACTGGTCGCTTCGTCCAACACAAGGATCGACGGATCGCGGATAACAGCTCGAGCAATCGCGATGCGCTGCTTCTGGCCGCCGGATAGCGATACGCCCTTCTCTCCAACGAGCGTGTCGTAATTTTCCGGTAGCGACATGATGAAGTTGTGTGCGTTGGCCAACTTGGCGGCTGCAATCGCTTGATCTCGAGTCGCATTGCCAGCTTGACGCGCACCGGAAGCGATGTTCTCGAAGATCGTCGTCGCAAACAGCACCGGCTCCTGCGAGACGAGCCCAATCTGTGATCGCAGCCACTGCACGTTGAGCGACCGCAAGTCGTGGCCATCGAGCGAGATTGAGCCGCCCGTGGGGTCGTAGAACCTCTCCAAGAGCGCGACGAGTGTGCTCTTGCCGCCTCCGCTAGGCCCGACGAACGCGACGGTCTGACCGGTCTGGATTGTCAAAGTGTAGTCGTTCAGGATCTGCACGTCCGGCCGGCTCGGATACGAAAAATTCACGTTTGCCGCGACAATCATGCCGGCACTTCGCGCGGTGGGAATGATGCCGACGTTGTTCGACGTGTCGATCGCTGGCTTGGTGTCGAGGATATCATACAGAGTAGCTGCGGCTCCCTTGGCCTCAGCGACGGCTGAGATGTTGGGCGAGACCTGAGCGAGGGAGAACGTTCCAACCAGGACGGCAAAGAAGGCTTGGAACACGTGCGAGGGGGTCGCGTTGCCCTTGGCCACTTGAGCGCCACCGTACCACAGACCCACGGAGTACATGATCCACACGGTGGCCAGAAAAACACCGAACGCGACCGCGGTCGACTTGGCGAGGCTGATGTTCTCGCGCTCGGCTGCTCTTGCGCGCTCGTTGTACTTCTCAATGGCGCGCTTCTCTCCATTCAGAGACGCGACCGTGCGGATCGCGCCAAGGGTTTCTTCAGCCACGGCGCCAGCCTCCGCGTAGATCTGGTATGCATGGATGGCGCGGTGTGTCGCGGTGGTGAGCAAGTACCCAAGCGAAGCTGCGCTCAGCGGCATGACGCACGCCATAATGAGACTCATTTCCCAGCCTTGCACCAGTCCAATTGTGTAACCGGCAATGAACTGCGCCAGGTACTTGACCGAGTCGCCGAGCTTATAGCCCATGCCGTCCTTGATCTTGACCGTGTCACCCGTGATGCGGTTCGACAGCTGAAGCACCTCGTGCGAGTCGTACCACGCAATGTCGAGCTGCAGCATGTGGCCCAGCGCCTCCTCTCGCAACGCCTTCATCTGCCGCTCGGCCGTGATGGAGAAGAGCGCGTACGACGTGAACTCTGTCAGGAAGAGCCCGATGGCGATCAGCCAGTAGTTAAGCGCGGCGCGGTTCACCACGTCGCGGTCAACACTGCCGTCCGGGTTCATGAAGCCTTCAATCGCATCGCCAAAAACGAGCGCCATGAACGGGAACAGCGCGCCATTGGCGCCAGCGCTGAGCACACCCAGTCCCACGCACACCTTGTCGAGTACGTTGCCGAAGCGGTAGAGGTCTATCAATGAGACTGACCTCGTCGACGGAGCCGGAGCGGCGTCTGTGTTGCTGTCGAGCGACTTGGCGGTCTCCGCATCGTTCAGCTGGCCGATCTTGACCTCGTCTCGTGGACTGCGCACCTCATCGAACTCACCACCTGGCGACGGCAGTGCACGACCATCCTCCACCGTCATCGCCCCGCTCTCCTGCTGTTTAACTCGTGGCTTGGATGGGAAATCAGCGAATGATGCGTGGTGCCGGCGACTCATCAACCTAGAGGCTCACGACACCAACGCTCACGCTCTCGCATCTCGAGTAATGGATCGTCGGCCAGGCCTCCACGCTCCATCTGTGCCATGGAAGCGAAGATACTGGCAGTGAAACACTCGGCGGAGCTCGTGGGGCGGCGCGTGTCAACGTCCAGTGAGCGCGCTCGGAGTACATGTGCAACGGCCAATGAAGTCGCGTGTGGCGCCACTTCAACAAATAAAAGAGTCATTCACTGTTTGCCAGTCGAGTTGCGCACTCGGAGGGTGTCACGCTCGAAGTTAGAGGATGCGCCGCCGCTGCCAGAGACGCGACAGTTAGTCAGTTGACGCGAGCATGGCGCGGACTCACCACGTGTTGAGGCATCGGGTCAACACGATGCCGAGGCTCTCGGCTGGTCGGTCAGGCTTTAAAGGATGAAACACTGCGATCCTACTGGTCTCGCTATGCTTCGGCTATGTGAACGTGAGTGGCGATGTCTCCCTGCAACGCATGATTGCCGGTCTTTCCACTCACGTGTTCTTGTTTCAGCTGCTTCAATGGCTGTCCCGCTTGAACGCTATCAGCCTGCTTGCGCCGAGCTTCCCTTTCAAGCCGCTCCTCAGCAGCTCCAGCATGTTCCTCGCGGCGTTGACGTCTCGGTTCCAGAAGTTTGCCTTGCATCGACTGTTGGTACAGCGCAAGACGTTCCGGGTGCACTTGAGTACGACCTTCTTGCTCGCGAGCTTGGGATTCCGAAACTTCCGCATCTCCGCGATTTCCTTCGCCTCCTTCTTGGACGGCTGCTCCTTCGCTCGCATGTCCACCTCCGAGTTGACGGGCGGCTGGCCGTGGAGATCGCAGTCTGGAAGCAGCATCAGCATTTCTTCGAAGCGCTCTTGCATCGGCTCACAGTCATACCAAGACGGCATTGGATCACAATGAGGTACACACACCACGAGCCTCGGAGATGCTCTCGACGCCGTTCTGCTCGTAGGTCCTTGTCGGGCGACAACTTGTGTCGGTGTGCCTCGCTGAAGCCCGAGACACGAAGGTGGTGGCGAAGCGAAGACGGTCGTCCGGAGCTCTTCTTCACGTGGCGGCATGCAGCACGCTGGTGAGCCTCTTCTCCGCGTCGGAGGCGTAGAAGTCGCGCATGGTTCTCGCGCGCGCCTCTCGTTACTGGCCAGGTTGAGGATGCACGCTTGGTTCTCGCGTGCAGACTGGTCGATGGTCGCGGAGGTGGCGAGTCGCGCCAGCGTCGTGCGGCGCCTACATGGCTCGGATCTTCTCTTCGTCCTGGGCGTCGCTGGTGTCGGGGGGCCGCCGACTCGTTGAGGAGAAGGGCCTCTCCATCGTCTCTCCATACGTCTCTCCACCATCCTGAAAGACGCCGAGTGAGCGAGGATCGCCGCGAGGCGCTTGGTCGCCCGCGTGTTGAAGTCCATGGCTCGGGCAGTGACCTCATTGGAGCATTTTTACCAGCATCATGCCAATCAGGAACCTGGAAATGAGTCGACGAGGCGCTAGCGACAGCGGGCTGTCGTCAACGCCTTCTTCAATGGGCCTGGAATCAAGCTCGGCAAGCTCACTCCCAGAGGCTGTTCATTGGCGAATATCCGAGACGTTGCATCAAAACGGAGGCTCCGCGTCGCTGGTGGAGAGAGGAATCCAGCTATATTTGGATGGCCACCCACACATGCACTGCAGCTGACGACTTGCAAGCGGCCAGCCGCTCCAACGCTCGTCTCTCCGCCCAGCACGCGCACATCGGCAGACACACCAGGAACAGTGTTGCCGCCCCCTTTGTTCGACCACCGAGCCTCTCGACGCTCGAAAGGCTTTGAAAAGGACAGAATGGGTCAGAAATGAAACCGAGTGTGGACGAAAAAAAAAATATTATGCACTTCCGATTAGAAGAAACTCATCGGAGCAACGGAAACATAGGATAATTCCGAGATTTCAAAACACGGTAGATAATTTAATACCCTCTTGTTTGTAGTATAATGAACAATCTACCTGCATATCAACATACCTGGAATTGTAAAATAATACATATTACATCTTCTGGGAAACGCAAGCGGAGCAGCGATTTCTCTGATGCAGTGCGCTAAACAAAAGAGTGAACCACTGAAGGTGTACGGCTTGGGTTCCAGCTCACTCACGTGTACGATCCTGACATCATGAGGTAATATTACAGTAAATTTCAATGTCTGTGCACTAAAGATATATGACTTGATGAACGTATGGTTTACGAATTAGTTGAACTATAGATAAAAAGAAATCTAGAACCCGACGCATACAAATCACAAGACACGTGGCGTGTTTATTTTGGATCCCGACGCGGATAATATCCAAATCGTGGCGTGTTTCATTCGATAATATCCATGGGTTGGATGTATCTGTAATAAGTTGTATCTTTGTAATGTGTTGCTATATTTATAATATTTTTTATTATTGGCTTCTTTTTGCCTGAGAGCCTTTTTTGTATATGCACGACACTAAATGAAAACAAAACCAGGAGCTTCAATCTGATTTTGGTGCTGCTTTTGAATGGTAATCACAAAACTAGGTCGATATTTGAAAATATTTGGGCATTCTTGTCGATGTCTGTAATTATTTGTGCCACTCTGTCCAAATTTGTGCCTTGCTCATTCCGCGGCCGTTTACTTGTCGCGGGGACGGTACTCGCGCACAACCACGGGAAGGACGCATTTCGGCGGCGACCATGAGCGGCGCGGACGTGGAGGTGCCGCCCAACAACATCCGCTTCCAGATGGAGCTCGAGTTCGTGCAGTGCCTGGCCAGCCCCGCCTACCTGAACTGTGCGCTCTCTCCTGCTTATCCTCCTCCTCTCGGTGTGCACTGCGTCGTGGCGGGCTGACGCGTCCGCGGCTGGCCAGTCCTCGCCATCAACCGGTACTTCGACAATCCGGCGTTCCTGCACTACCTCCAGTACCTCAAGTACTGGAAGCAGCCGCAGTACGCCAAGTATATCGTGTACGTCCGCCTCGCCTTCCTCTGCTTGTGTCGATCGCCTGGTTGACTCACCACCGACTCGTCATCGGCTTGACAGGTACCCGCACTGCCTTGCGTTCCTGGACATGCTGGACGACGAGCGCTTCCGACAGGTGCGTCCGCCTCTTTACCTCATCTCTGAGCACAGTGAGGTATTGATGGAGCCCACGTGCGTGCTGCTGCGACGGCGGACGATAGATGATCGCGCGCGAGGACTTCATGACGCTGGTGCACAGCCAGCAGTTCCACCACTGGCAGACGTTCCTCAACAACCGCATGGAGGGCAAGCCCGTCAAGAAGGCCGAGGAGCTGGCTGCTGCCGCCGCCGCCGCGGTCGCTGAGGCTGCAGCACAGCAAGAGGCGACGGCGCCAGTCGAGACCACACAGTGATGGAGAGGGGAGCACACGACGAGGTGGACACCGAGACGTCCGTCGGTCTACATGCAATTGTCTTTTCACTGGCCGCCGAGTGTTTCTAGCATGGCGGTGACAACACCACGGCGATGCACCGTGGTGGTGCCAGCGCCATGGCCTCAAGCTCTTACGCTGAGGGGTGGAGTGAACACACTCTACCAGTCTTGGTCGCTGTCGTCGTCTTCTCCGCTTGTGCATCGCTTCAATGGCGCGTGGGGTCCATCCAACGGGCCGTGCGCGGCACTGAGAGCAAGCAGCACGCCCTCGCATACTGAGGCTTAGAACAGGCCGACGACCTTGCCCGTCTCGACGTCAATGTCGACGTCGTAGAAGCCCGGGCGAGTGGGCAAGCCCGGGACAGTCATCATGTCGCCGCAGAGCAGGTAGACGAAGCCCGCACCCATTGACGCGCGGACGTCGCGCACCGTGACCGTAAAGCCCGTGGGGACGCCCTTGGCCGTCGGGTCGGTGCTCAGACTCAGGTGCGTCTTGGCACAGCACACGGGCAAGTTGCCGTAGCCTCGCGCCGTGTAGACCGCCAGCTTCTTCTTGGCCTGCTCACTGAACTCGACGCCGCTCGCACCGTAGATTTGCTCTGCGGGTCGCAAGTTGAGCCAAAGAACGAAGCGATTAGTCGGGATGAAGCCGCACTGACAGCCTCTGCCAATCCATCATCACCACACGTACTGCAGATGGTCTCAAACTTCTCTGCAATCCCCAGCTCGAGAGGATAGAGGAACTTGAAGGGGCTGCCGGCAGCGCGCATCTTGCCGCACGACTCGGCGACAGCGCGTCCCAGAGCAACCGCACCCTTGCCTCCGAACGCCCAGTGGTTGCTCTCGACCGCGGCTGTCGCACCCGCAGCCAGGGCCTTGGCCTTGACAAGCTCCACCTCGCGCTCCGAGTCGGTTGCGAACACATTGACCGCCACGACGACCGCCACACCGAACTTGAGCTGTTGTTGACAAAGATCAGGGGATTGTCAGTCGATAGTTGGTGCGTTGACACACGAAGATCGATGCAAACTACTCACCGCATTGCGAATGTGGTGCTGCATATTGGCGCAGCCCTTGTCCAGCAGCTCCAGGTTCTCGTCGACATACACGGGGTCGAGCTGTGATCGCAACAACGCTCCCACGTTACGACTGATAGACATGGATCCATAAGTGAGTTGCAAAACGCGCGTACCGGCTGACCAGCAACGACGTTGGGGCCGCCACCGTGCATCTTCAAGGCGCGCACAGTCGCGACAAGCACGACGCACTGCGGCGTCAGGCCGCTGGTGCGGCACTTGATGTTGAAGAACTTCTCCATGCCGATGTCAGCGCCAAAGCCCGCCTCCGTCACCACGAAGCCGTCCTCGCCCGCGAGCTTGAGAGCGATTTGGTCGGCAATGATGGACGAGTTGCCGTGCGCGATGTTGGCAAACGGACCAGCGTGCACGAACACAGGCGTCCCCTCGGCCGTCTGCATGAGCGTGGGCATGATCGCATCCTTCATGAGGACGGCGAGGGCTCCTCCGACGCCCAGGTCGTCCGCCGTCACGGGCTCTCCGCTGCGGCTCTGGCCGATCACAATGCGTCCCAGGCGCGCGCGCATGTCTTCAAGGCTCGTCGTCAGCGCCAGGATGGCCATGATCTCGCTCGCCACCGTGATGTCGAAGCCCGTGTTGCGCGTCTGGCCCTTCTCGGTTGGAGCGACGCCGATCGTCACTTGCCGCAGGAAGCGATCGCACGTGTCAAGCACACGCTGCCTGTAGATCCGCACGCACAAAGTGCCAGGCGTCAGTAAACTCTCTTGTAGATCGCTCGCTGGTCGGCGATGCAAAGCAAAACTGGAGCAAGACATACCAAGTGATCGTGTCCGGGTCAATGTCGAGACGCGCAAACTTGGAGATCTCCTCGTCAGTGAGGTCATCCGGCGACACCTTCGTGATGCCCAGTTTCTTGAGGCGCGTCAGCATCACCGGCGCGAACTTGCGCGAACCGTCCTTGGCGCGCGGGCAGAGACGGCGGAACAGCGCCTGCGTATCAAGAGCGGTGCCAGCATCAGTGGTTGTCCTTGGTAGCCATTGCTGTAGTACACAACAAATTGCAACTCACCTTGTCGGACTGCGCGCGCTCGTGGAACATGCGCGTGTCGATGGCCGCCGCCAGCTAAGCAACAAAGACGGAAGCAACACCGAAGGCGCAGTTAGCGCTTTCCACAAAGCAATAGCATGCACATCCTCATGTTGCAGTCCACACGCACCAGGTTGTTGGCCGCCGTGATGGCATGGATGTCACCCGTCAGATGCCTGGGAAAGAGTTGGCGCGTGCAACATGAGGGGGTTGATTGTCAGTTATATCATTCCGGCGCAACTTGCTGCGCCAGATCAATGACGGTGCCAACACGTACAGGTTGAACTCGTCCATGGGAATCACTTGCGCGTATCCTCCTCCAGCAGCACCTCCCTGTTCAGCCACCGTCCAGCCGCGGTTAGACGCATGAACTCGATCGATGCACCGAGCTGGCGCATGCAGATCGTACCTTGACGCCAAACGTCGGACCCTGAGAAGGCTGCACCCGTCCAGCAACGCAGCAGCACGCGTGACACCCGTCAGTATCAACTGCAAACATGTGGAGGTCGATACCGTTTGCATACCTGGCGGATGCAGGCGAACACCTTCTTGTCGAGATGCGCGCCGAGCGCCTGGCAGAGGCTGTCCCAATTGCGCCGCACGAGTCAGCGGCACCCGCAATCGAATAGCCTCTTGACTGCAGTCGCCTACCCGATAGTCGTGGTGCTCTTGCCCTCGCCGAGCGGCGTCGGGGTGATGCCCGTGACGACCACGTAGTTGGCGTTCGGCGCGTCCTGCAGTCGGTCGCGCACGGCCAGCGAGATCTTGGCTTTGGCGTTGCCGTACGGCACCACTTCCTCCGGCAGCTGCAGCATTCGCCTGTCAGAGACCCGCCAGCGCCACGGCCAGGGTCATGCAGATCGAGCGAGAGAGACGCACAATGCCGGCTGCGTGCGCAATCTCGCTGATCGGGAGCGGCGCGATGGCGTCGCTGATGGCGATGTCGGACGGCACGGGTGTCAGCAGCTGCTCGGGGGTCAGCGGACGCGGCATCTTGGCGGTCTCGGGGTGCTGCAGCGGCTGGAAGGCGGCGGCGCGGAGGATCTTGGCAAGTGGCAGCACTGGAGCCGCGTCGGCCACGGACGGACGGTGACCATCATGCGTGGCCATGCACGGTTGATGTGCAAGCGATGCGTGTTCGGGTGTTTTGACCAATGACAGGCTGTTTAGAGACGATCCGAGCGCGGCGATTGGATAGAAACTCGCATTGAAGATAAAAACGTGGGCGAAACACATGAGACGAAAAAAAAGCTCCCGGAAATTGATTTCCCACTCGTTTGTGATATAATAGAGTACCTCTTGTTTTGAATAAAACACAATACCTCTTGTTTTTGATAGTTTAAGCTTTGACGCTAGAGATTAGATGTCAGAGGCAACTATTCTGATTTCTGTAAGAAACCCGTCATAATCAATGTGATAAAGTCTCCATAATTGGACACAACGATCCAGAAACGTTGCGCTGCCCAACTAAATAGTTGAGTTGAGCCAGTTGTGATTTATATACAAACGTTCGAGCAACATATCTATTCGAACAATGCAAAATCAGGAGAGGGGATCGGTCCATCACGGGATGCAAAAACTGTGCAAATTTTGCGATATTGGCAATACAGTGATATGCGCAAATATGCAATAGAGATTATCTAATGGTCTTGCGATAATTGTCCCACTCGTATTGGTAAACAAGTTGCTTTTGTATGAATAGTTTGATCTGTATATTTATATTCGAACTTGAATAATATATGGTAAGCGTTGCATATTCATTTAGCCAAACGCCATTGGACCCGTTCGAGCTGGTTGAAGCTCGAGATTCTCTTGGACGTCTCCTTGGTCTTGGCCGCCTCGCCGGTCACGAGCACGGCCAGCGCCAGCGCTACAAGCGTCACGAGCGGCAGGAGGCGGAGCGACTCGCGCACGAGTTCGAGTCGTCCGCACCATCGGGAGGAGCGCGTGGACGAAAGTGGTGGCGGGTCGACAAGTGCTCGGCATCCGCTCCTCCTCTCCGCGCGGCTTCCCTAGGCGCCAGGACGGCCCCGGAGACGGCCAGACACACGTAGAAGGCCAAGGCCGAGGTGAGGCAGAGACAGAGATAGAGGCGTTGGCGCACATGGCGGACCGGTATCAGTCCGCACAGTCCCCGCGGGACAGCGAGATGCCCGACGAGATCGGGGACGAGCGCTTCCGCAAGCTGGTGCTGGGAGTGGAAGGGGGGAGGAAGCGGTCGATGAGGGCAACTAACTGACACCTTAACGCGCGAGGGCAGCAGCGTCGAGGTGCAGTTCCCGCACGTGACGGACGCGCTTCTGGAGCAGCTCGGGTACCAGAAGAAGACCCGATACTCGTCGTCGGTGTTCAAGGTGACGCCGCGCAAGCCGGCGCCGGACTTCCGCAACGTGAACGCGGTGGTGGACGAGCAGTTCGTCAAGCTGTCGCTGAGCGACTACCGCGGCAAGTGGCTCATCCTGTTCTTCTACCCGTTCAACTTTACGTTCGTGTGCCCGACGGAGATCGTGAGCCTCAGCGACAGCGCCGAGGTCGTGGCTATCTCGACCGACTCGCACCACACGCACCTGGCGTGGGTCAAGATGCTGCGCAGCGAGGGCGGGCTCGGCAAGATGGACATCTCGCTGGTCGCCGACATCAGTAAGCGCATCTCGGAGGACTACGGCGTGCTCGTCACGGACGAGGACGACGAGATGTACGTCGCCGCGCTGCGCGGACTGTTCGTGATCGACCCGGAGGGCACGATCTGGTCCATCCAGATCAACGACAGCGCAAGAGCTGGAACCGTCGTCAGACACGAGTCGTCAACCTGGACGCCTCGGTGGTGACCGAAACCCAGCAGGAAGCACGCTACAACGCGGCTGGAGATTTGATCGGTGGACCCGCTTCGAGGGAAAGGGGAGATAAAGAGATGCATCGTCTTTCGCAGGGGTGAACTCGGCTGGTGCCGTGTGCAGACTTCAAATCTGTGGGCCATTCGCGTGGCAGTGGTTCGATTCCACCTCACCTGCGAGTTTTCGCGCGGCCACCTTGTTTTGACACCAGCGGGAACCCCGTACTCTCAACGAGGCAGGCATTCCGCGATGAGTCAAGCGGCGTCTCGTGCGTGAGATCGTATAGCAGCAGAGAACTGGGGGCGGGCAAATGGAACGGATGACTGCTCGCTCGCTTGCTGCCAGTAGCAGTCATCAGTGAGGCGCGCTCAACATTCCTCCCGGCATCTGATGATACGCGCGACAAGTGCCGATGACTGGCATGCAAAGACGGCGACTCTCTTGTATTTCTGCCAATGACAACGCGTTCAGATGGTCACTGACCAATGGAAAGGCTGATAGAGTCGGAATTGGATCCCGGTTTTGACCAATCGACGGGATGACTGAGCGCTGGGAGGAAGACCTGATGGGCAGCGGGTGCGTCATGGCGACTCCACGGGTGGCCTCGGGGAGAAGCGCGTCAGGAGGAGCGCGTGGCCGCCGCGCTCGGCCTGCCTTGCGCCTCCAAATTCCAGGCTCGAATCCTGCGCGACGCGGGAGAGCTCATTCCCCATTTCGACTTCCAGCCGCCGCACCAAGCTCGCGACACATCGAATCGACAGCACATCACCATGGAGGCCCTGCTTGAGAACGAGCTCCAGACCAAGAGCGGCGAGTTCGTGCCCACGACGACAGCGCTGGCCAACAAGAAGATCATCGGTCTGTACTACAGCGGCCACTACTGCCCACCGTGCCGCAAGCTCACGCCGGTCTTCAGCGACGCGTACGAGAAGATCAAGGCCGCGCACGATGACTTTGAGATCGTGTTCGTGTCGTCGGACAAGGAGGTGGCCAAGTTCGACGAGTACTACGGCGAGATGCCGTGGCTCGCGCTTCCGTACGTCAAGCGCGAGCGCTACCTGAAGCTGCGCGAGGACTTTGGGGTCAAGTACGTGCCCACCATCATCTTCTTCAACGACAAGGGCGAGGTCATCGAGCGCGAGGGCCGCGAGCTGATCGAGCAGCACTCGGACGACATTGACGCCATCGTCTCGCACCTCCGTCAGAAACTCTAGACGGTCCGAGTCTGTGTGGTTCCGTATCCTCTCCGTCGAGCTTAGCAATAACAGCACGGAGTGCGCATGTACAACACCATTTTTTGCTTCTGCCTGGCCGCGTGGCCTTTCATATCGCGTGAGCTTGCAGGAGTCAATCCGCATCGAGAGATCGCTCGGTTGCCATGCGCGCGCTGCTTGGAGGCAACCTTCGACCGCGAGACACCTGTGCCATTCTTCAAGCCGCCAGGTGGTGGGATCTCGGGCTTTGATAAGTGGGATGGTGTGCGATCCGCTCGCGTTCGTCTACAATCTTGACGAGGAATGATGGTTTCGCCAGTCACAGGTAGTGCAGCTGCAGCGCCTCGCGGTCCTGCTGCTACAGCACACGGCGCATGGCCTCCACTTCGTCTCGCACCCGCATCCCGGCGCACTGCATGACCTCGCTGTTGCTGTGGCACTGTCGAAACAGACATTTTGAACGAGGTTTCCGTATTGGTTGAGAGTCCTACTCAAATCAAGTATACATCGTTTTCAACTCAAAATCGCTGAAATATATTTATCTTCGATGCCGAAGATATCGGGATTGATAAAGAAGATGATTTTGACTTCATTTTAGTAAGTCAGAACACTCGAAAGAGACAAGAATCGTGATTTACCGTAATATTGCATAGTGAGGTCATCAACGAATACGTAAACGAGGGTGAGCCAATCGGAATCGTGCAAAACTATTTTGACCAATCCGATTCTCTAGACTTGCGCTGTCACCTTATTATCTCCTGATTTCGGACCAATTACAAGGCTTTCTTCGCTCTCGCCACCACGCTTTTCGCGCCATTTTTGGCGGCTCTGCCCGCCATTTCCGCCCGCCATCTCCGCCCGGCAAGTGCTGCTCCGCGTTGCGTGCGATCACTCCGCCATTCGCCTGCAAGTGACCAGTAGAAGCCCCTCAAGCCTCTTCGTCCGCTCCCGAGTTCCTCAAGGTATCATGGAGGCGCTGATCGGAAACGAGATCCTGACCAAGAGCGGCGAGGTCGTGCCGACGTCGACGGCGCTGGCCAACAAGAAGGTCATCGGGCTGTACTTCAGCGGCCACTACTGCCCGCCGTGCCGCAAGTTCACGCCGCTGCTCGACATTGTGTTCGAGGAGATCAACGAGCGCACCAAGGACGTCGAGATCGTGTTCGTGTCGTCGGACAAGGAGGTGGCCAAGTTCGACGAGTACTACGCCGAGATGCCGTGGGTCGCCGTGCCGTACGCCAAGCGTGAGATCAAGACGGACCTGTGCGAAAAGTTCGGCGTCAAGACCGTCCCGACGCTCATCTTCTTCAACGACAAGGGCGAGGTCATCGAGCGCGAGGGCCGTAACTTCGTCCAGGAGAACGCGCAGGACGTCGACGCCATCCTCGCCCACCTCCACCAGTAAATCGCGGACAGACGAGCAAAGCGGTGATGACTCGAGCCCGACGGCTGATCTCATTCGCACCTAGATGCGCTGCCTCGGGCGATCTTTTTTAAGCGTAACATGCACATGATTTGCGTTCTTGCATTCCTTGCGCCGTCGTTGAGGATCACTGCTCAACACCCATGTGTGTGTTGAAGGCAATGCTAGAGATGAGGGAGACGTCCACAGTGCTCAAGTAGCAGAACCGGGTAGAATGTGATGCCTTCACCTCAAGCACTCGAAACGCCAGCGGCTCTTGATGCCACAGCACACGCTTCCTAACCTGACAGTGTTGTCATCTACTCCGCACTGATCGCTTCGCCATCCGTGGCTGCCACGGCGGTGGCGGCCTTCTCCTTTCTAATCTGCTTGCAGCTCGTCTTGTGGTTGGGCCAGTCTTCCACCTGGTGCTCCTTGCAGCAGTAGTACGCGGCCTCGCACGCGCAGCGCAGTAGCGAGGACGGCGCGTCCGTTTGGGACTCCCCGTCCCCCGTGGCGCGACGCGTGGCCGACCCGCAGAAGCGACAGCCGATCTCAGCTGCGCTCACCTCGCCGACCATCACCTGCCGCAAGAACATGGTCTCGAACGTGTGCGCAACGTTGGTCAGCAGCGAGTAGATGACCTGCTGGCGCATCTGGAGCGTGAGCCAGACGTCCGCCTCCATGAGCTTGCCCTGCTTGATCAGGGCCTTCTTCTGCTCAAGCAGCTCGGGAGACGCCGACGGCAGCAGCGACTGCACGTTGTGCTCCGGGTCTTCCAGGTCGATGAACGCGAGCGACACGTGGCGGAACGTCTCGCCCGAGAACGTCGGCATCTTGTCCTCGGCGCGCAGCGACGCCAGGTACAGCAGGTCGTGGCGGCTGCAGTCGTCGCTGCGGCTCGCGCGCGCGTTCATGAGGCGCAGAAAGACCTTGCCGTTCTCTTCCAGCAGCGCCTTGATGGTCAGCTCGGGCGTCAGCAGCTGCGTCGCCTGCGGCGTGTCCAGCGCACTCGAGGCGTACTCGACCGGCATGTCGGGGCTCGCGTTGCGCAGCAGCGACACCTGGCCGGCGTAGGGCAGCGCCAGGAACCAGCGCATGAAGGCCGACGCATTGGCCACCCAGAAGCGCTTCAGGTACTGCGCGTGCGACTCCTGCGCCTCCGCGCCGGCGTCATTCGCGCCAGCCATCGTCGTCGTCCCGCAGCCGCTGATTTCGGTTGTCAGCGAAGCTCGAGGGTTTATAAAATTAGACGATGAAACACTGTGTCTCGCTGTGCTTCGGCTTTGTGAACGTGAGTGGCGATGTCTCCCTGCAACGCATGGCTATTGGTCTTTCCACTCACGTGTTCTTGTTCCACCATCCTCAATGGTCGCCCCGCTTGAACGCCATCAGCCTGCTTGCGCCGAGCTTCCCATGAAGCCCGCTCCTCAGCAGCTCCAGCATGTTCCTCGCGGCGTTGACGTCTCGGTTCCAGAAGTTTGCCT
>JAADYH010000688.1:0-15949 GCA_023338125.1 Phytopythium aichiense | reverse complement strand
GCGCGCATTTCAGCCTGCCTTTGCTTTGCGCTAGCGCTGACAATGCTGCTACCGTTTGCGCTTGCGCCAGGCAGGAGAGACAAGGGAACGGATGAAGACGCTGGGCTCGTGCGACTCTGCTTCGTCTCGGCCGTTGGCGTGGCGTCGTTGAGCTTGCTGCTGTTCCTCGGAGGCCAGCTCTGCGACGGCAATAACGCGTACACCCCGCCGCCAACTACCTTTGACGGCGAGTGCTACGCATACCTGCTCGGGCCACGACCCTCGACTGAAGTACAATCACGCATCTTCAATCACGCGTCTGCTCCGCCCCGATCACTCCGCCGACGATCAGCTCCCGAGCTGTTGTTTAACACCAAAACGGCCATCGCGGATCGGTGATTGAAGGCGAGCGGCATCACCAGAACGCGCACGGATAGAGCTGCTCTCGTCATACAAAGCGGATGCCCCGATGGCCGCGCTGTGCGCGTGGCGAACTTCAAGATGCACATGAGCCAGGTCACACTGTCTGACATAGCCGAGCGATGGCGGGAGGAGCGCTGAGGCAGGCGCTTCAGACCTGAGCGGGGGCGGCGACACCTCATGATCATGCGGTGCATGGTGCGTGCTCATGCTGTAGTGCTTTTGTCTCCAGTTGTTGCTCGGATTGGACTGACGCACTTGCTAGCTTGCTTGCATGACGTGCATCCCAATGTGAGCAGGTTGGACGGTTAGTGGCTGCTTCAAGCTGAGCCCCCAAGACCTAGCCGAGCTTCCCGCAGCGCGTTGATTCCGTTGGCATCGCGCATCGTTTATGCGGCTTCCTCTCCCTCAAGCACCTGAGTGTTTCAGGCTTCGACCGGGCTCGTGACCACCCCGTCCGCCGGCGTTTGACGTGGCCACTCTCGAATTATCCGCCTCGGACTCACTCGACCAACTGTTCGTTCCCAGCAGACCGGAGACGCCATGGCGAACCTCATCACGCAGGTGTCGCCCAATACGGACTCGTCCGGCGACATGAACACCGCCGACATCATCATCCTCGTGCTGGCTGTGGTGGGCGTCATGATCATCGGCCTCGTGGCCGCCGTCCAGGCGGGTGACGAGCGCCTCGGCAAGCTCATGCCGTGCTTCAAGCCGGCGGGCTCAAGCGACGGCTACCTGGCTGCCGAGCCCACGCCCAAGCAGCTCGAGATGGAGCGCGGCTCGACTGCGTCGCGAGTGGGACGAGCGTCGGCCGCCTCGGGCCTGCGCGAGGAGCACGAGCAGCAGAAGGAGGACGCGGCCATGCAGAGCTTCTTCCTGGCCGACCGCGGGATGAAGTGGTACTTCGTGGGCGGCGCGCTGTTCGCGAGCAACATTGGCGCGCAGCACTTCGTGGGCATGTCGGGCGACGGCGCCAAGCGCGGCATCGCCGTGTCGGTCAACGAGTGGTACACGGTGCTGCTGCTGCTGCTGCTCGGCTGGTTCTTCGCGCCTGTGTACCGCCGCTCGGGTGTGTACACGACGCCCGAGTTCCTCGAGTACCGCTTCAACGCCGGCTGCCGGCACTACCTGTCGGTGCTCACCGTCATCATGTACATCTTGACCAAGACGAGCGCCACCATCTACGGCGGCGCCGTCGTCATGCAGTCGACGCTCGGCTGGAACCTGTACCTTGGCGCGGGCGCCTGCATCGTGCTCAGCGCGCTCTACTCGATCGCGGGCGGCCTGCGCGCCGTCATGTACACGGACTTTTTCCAGATGTGCGTCTTCATCTGCGGCGGCATCGTGGTCATGGCCGTGTCGCTGCACAAGGTCGGCGGCTTCTCTGGCATCTCGGAGAACCTCGAGGCGCAGGGCCGCAGCGACCTGTGGCAGCTCTGGAAGCCCGTGTCGGACGCCGACTACCCGTGGACGGGCATGCTGATCGGCCAGCCCATCGGCTCGGTCTGGTACTGGTGCATGGACCAGGACCTGGTGCAGCGCGTGCTATCATCCAAGGACACGGCGCACGCCAAGGCCGGGACGGTGTTCGCGAGCTTCCTCAAGGTGCTGCCGCCGTTCCTCATCGTGGTTCCGGGCGTGATCGCCAGCATCTTCTACGACATGTCGGTGCCCGCGCGCGGGACGGACGCGGCCTACCCGGTGCTGCTGACCAACATGATGCCGCACGGCGTGATCGGGCTCATGGTGGCGAGCATCGTCATGGCCATGATGTCGAGCCTCGGCTCGGTCTTCGCCGCCGGCTCGTCCGTCTTCACCAACGACATCTACCTCAAGCTGCGGCCCAACGCGTCGGCGCAGCAGCTGCTCTGGGTCGGCCGCCTCAGCATCGTGGGCTACGCCGCGCTGAGCTTCGCGTGGATCCCCGTGCTGAGCCAGGGCGACGGCATGTACGAGAAGATCATCGAGATCCAGAGCTACCTGACGCCGCCCATCGGCATCGTGCTGCTGCTGGGCGTCGGCTGGAAGCGCGTCAACGGGCCGGGCGCCTTGTGCGCGCTCATCCTGGGCGGCATCGTCGGTGCCGTGCGGCTCATCTTCTCGGTCACGGTGGGCGACGGCATGAAGGGCAAGATGAACGCCGTGGCCGAGGGCTTCTTCTACATGGCCTTCTACCACTTCTCTATCCTGCTCTGGGTCTTCACGCTCCTCGTGTGCGTCGCCGTCAGCCTGCTCACGCCCCCGCCCAGCGAGGACGCCATGCGCTACACAGTCGACTGGGCCACGGTCTTCAAGCTCGACGCCACGGAGCGCGCCAAGCCCGCGTGGGTCAACGCCGCCGTGCTCGTGGGCGCCGCGCTCGCCGTCGCCTTCATGCTCGTGCTCTTCATCACCTTCCCGTGGGGCTGACTGCATGTCTGTCGTTTGAGGTACCATGCAAAGCTGAATGCCATTGATCACTTCCGAGCAGAGAGAACGCATAGCCTTGAGAGTAAATTACGTGGCACTCGACTGACAACGAACGATCCTATGCGACCTGATGGCCAAGAGCGAGCGCGAGAGCTGAGAACGAGCGCGGGGGAGAGCAGAGACGCAACGCGGCGAGGGATTGAGACGCAGCAAGTGACGGACGGCTCCATGCCTGGCCGAGGAGTCATGAGTCCCCAGCCAGGCTTGAGCGGCAGCAGGTCGAGCGAGGACGAGGAGGAGAAATGAGTCTTCCTCGTCACGCTCGCCTTCCATCTGCGCATCGACCCGGAGACAGCGGAGAAATGAGTCCGCTGGTCCCGAGGGCCCGGCGCTGTCGGGCGGCGGCAGTGTGGAGTAATGAGTCCGACACGCCGCGCCAGGCAACGCCTCCGCCGCCGCGTCTTGCTCTTGCTCTTGCTCGTTCCTCGCGCACTGCTCCGCTCTCCGCCGCTCGGCTCTCCACCCGCGCGCTCTCCCGCTATGTACACGGCGCCTAGTGCTTCTGCATGCACGCGTCCATTTTCCTCCGCAGCCCAATGAGCTCGCGCTCCACACGAGAAGACGCGGCGCCGAGGGCGACAGTGCCGCTGATACCCTTGTCCCCAGTGCTCCGCGTCGCAGAATTGGCGATCGTCGGTGCGTTGTTCACGCTGGCGCTTGACAGCGGACTCAGCGGCCTCCGCGTCGGGGTCCTCCGGCCGGCGCTGCTCTTGCCGGCGACGTGTCCACTGCTGATGCCTCGGCCGATGCGGCTGCGGACGCTGGGAAGACTCGCGTGGCTGCCGTTGCTGCTCGACGTGGTGGGCGTCGTCACCTGCGACGGCGAGCGCTTGTACATGGACGGCGAGGACGACGACGTGGCGGTCGTCGTCACGGTTCTCGGTGACACGTCGGGCGAGGACGCAGAGCTGCTCCTCGGCGACGACTGGTGCTCGCCGCGCTTGCTCTTGAAGATCCGCCCCGCCAACCCGACAGCCGCGGACGCCGACGGGTCCGCGAGCAGCGAGTGCTCGTCGTAACCCGGGAGCGTGAGGCCGATCTCGCGCTTGCGCACGCGGCGGATGGACGGCACCGACATGTGCTGGTTGCGGGACGGAAGCATCGGCTCGTCCGACCGTTGCTGCTCCCGGTCCCGCGGCTCGTACTTGGTCAGCGGATGCCGTGAGCTCTTGATCGGCGTCGCAAACGTCGACAGCGGCTTCTTGACCGCGACATGCTGGCCCGTAGCCTCCATGTCGTGGTCCTCCGGCTCGGGGACTCGCAGCGGTAGCTTGAGCTCGCGCTGCTTGTCGTCGTGCTGCTGCTGCAGACGCACGAGCGCGTCCGTGAGGAACCGGACCTCCTCCCGCTTGTCCTGCAGCTTCCTGTGCATCTTGGCCACCTGCGCGTCCATCTCCTCCGCGGCCGCGCGCTTGTCGTCCGCCACCTGCTGCAGGCGCCGGTCAAACGCCTCCGACGAGCGCACGGCCGTGTCCACGCGCGACTGCAGCGCGCGCAGCTCGCGGCGCAGCGTCCTGCTCGTCTCCTGGTGCGCGCGCGCCTCCGTCTTGGCGTCCACGAGCTGCTGCGTCAGCCGCTCGGCCTCGACCCGCCTGCTCTGCTCCACGCGCCGCCAGACGTCCTGTTCCTGCTGCAGCAGCCGCTTGAGCGCGTCGCACTCGCGCGCCGCTGCCTGTTCGCGCGCGCGCGCGTCCTCCCGCTCGTCCTCCACGCGCTTGAGGTCGCGGCGGAAGGCCTGCTCCGCGTCCCGTAGCGTGCGCGCCTCGCGCTGCTCCTGCTGGCTGTTAAGCTGCTCCTGCGCCAGTTTGGCGCGCGCCAGCTCCGCCTCCAGCGCCGCGTTCTCCCTGCGGATTCCACACGCACAGCCAGCCGTCAGTCGGGCGACGAGCGACTAGCAGGGCGGTGCAGCAGTCTACTCACGCGCGCAGCTGGTCTTGGGCGCCGCGCAGCAGCTCGTTGTGCCGCGAGAGCGTGTCCACCTGCTTCTCCAGTGCCGCCACGGCGCGCGCGAACTCGCTCTGCATCTGCCTCGCCAGCTCGCGGTAGGCCAGCGGAGAGGCCCCCGTGAGGGCCCCAGGCGGCGCGTCGCCCCGGCGACTGGACGCCATGATCGAGGGACGGCGGGGGAGCAAGGGGAGCGAAGGGAAGCGACCGATTGAGCCGAGCAGCAGCCAGCGGAGGAAGCGCGGCGCGTCCCGTATTCTCCTCGGCGATTTCAAAACTGCGCGCGCTTTTTCAGGGGTGTCGGACGAGAGGTTAATATTATTATATGGTGGTTTATCAATTATGGAAGAGTATTGACAGAGTTATTCTTGTGATAATCTCGAACGGCAAAACCATTTTAGCGTCCGTATGTGTACTGGAGGGTATTTTTGAAATGCGGCGGGCGAGTCAAGAACCTGCGCAATCCGATACTCCCCGATCAGCGAATCCTGCGTAACCCCTCGCCCCATCGCGTACCCCAAATTGGTTACACAGTACCCTTCCACACTGAAGAGGTGTCAATATCCGCGGCGCATGACGACAATGGCAATGGCGAAGGCGCCGGCGTCTCCTCCCCCTCCAGGCGACGCCGAGAGCGATCCCAGCACCACAATGACGGACGGAAGGGCGAGCACGGAGCGGTGGCGTCTATGGCGCACGTACCTGCTGCTGGCGGTGCTGCGGGCGGCCGCGAGCGCCGCGTTGTTCGGCATGATCCATCCGGACGAGTTCTTCCAGAGCCAAGAGGTGATGGCGCGCCACGCGCTCGAGGACCAGCCGCGCGTGCGCCGCGAGCTGTTCCTGCCGTGGGAGTTCCGCCTGCCGATGCCCAACCGCTCCGTGCTGTTTCCGTACGCCCCGCGCTGCTCTTGGCCGCGTTGGATTGCTCCCATGACTGACGCTGGCTGACGACATGTGCACGCAGCGCGCTGGTCGCCGGCGGGCCGTACATGCTCCTGCAGCGTCTCGGGCTGCCGCTCACGGGACTCTCGATGCTGCTGGCGCCGCGTCTGCTGCTCTGCGCGCTCTCCTTCGTCATCGGTAAGGCACTGCTTCTCTGTGCGCTGCCTTCTTCCCTCCATCTCTCATCATTCCTCATGTGGATGCAGACGCGACGCTGTTCGCCGGCTCAGGGAAGCTGCTGCGGCTGCGCCAGGTCGAGAAACAGGACGTCGAGACGCGGCAGCTGCGCATTCTGGTTTCCTTCGCGATCTCCTGGCCCGCCGTCGTGCTCCTCACTCGCCCGTTCTCCAACACGTGCGAGACGCTCGTGCTCGCGCTCTGCTTCGCGGTGCTCCTGACCGCCAACCCGGTGCGTCTTCCCATAGCATTGCCGCTCAAGGTAGACACAGCGTCGGAGCTGACGTCGAGACTCGTGAACAGCATCGGCGGTTTGCGGGGCTTCACGTGCAGACGCTGATGCTCGGCGCGCTGCTGGCCGTCGGCTTCTTCACGCGCTTCACGTTCGCCTTCTTCTTCCTCCCGGTAGGAATCCAGCTGGCGCTGGACCAGGACGCGTTGCTCCTCGAGCGGGTCGCCAAGAAACAGCCCGACCTCACCGGCCGGCTCCTTGGCCGGCGGGTCGCCACAGCGATTTCGATCGCCGCGCAGGGACTCGCGGCCTTCCTCGCTGTCTCCCTCGCGCTGGTGCTGCTCGACACGCTTTACTTCCGCCCTGAGGTTCTCCTTTCAAGCCAACCGCTGCAGCTGAAGGACGTGGCGCGTGAGCTGGTGGTTGCGCCGGTCAACAACCTGCTGTACAACCTCCAGTACGACAACCTGGAGCTCCACGGCGTGCACCCGCGGCTCACCCACGCGGCTGTCAACATGCCGATGCTCTTCGGGCCGCTGTTCGTGCTCTTCCTCGTCAACCTCGCGCGCGGTCGCTTCCGCGGCCGATACGCGTTCCTCAGTGCTTCGAGCGTGCTCTTCCCACTGCTGATGCTGTCGCTCGCGCCGCACCAGGAGCCGCGCTTCCTCCTGCCGGCACTTGTGCCGCTCCACCTGTTCGCGTCAAGCGACTCGATCGTCAGTCGACGCGGCCTCTTCTTGCTCTGGATCACCTTCAACGTGCTCCTTGGGGTCTTCTTCGGCGTGCTGCACCAGGGTGGTGTCGTGTCCATGATGCTTGCACTCTCAAGTGATCCGGCCAACACCTGGACGCCCCTGTCGTCATGCGACTTTACCTTGAAGGCCGCGCTGTCCTCGGTGTCAGCCACTTCGCTGCCGGTCGTCTTCAGCAAGGTGTATATGCCACCGCGCTTCCTGCTAGCGGCGGAGAACCCGAACGTGGACGTGGACTTGTTCATCATGGACCTGGGCGGCAAGAGCGTCGATCAGCTGCCTGAGTTCATCGCTAAAGACGAGAAGCAGCACGAGAAGTGGACGAGAGCCGCGGCGGGAGGGTCGGCCTTGCTCGTGGTCCCGGCGAGCGTCGGCATGTCCGAGGACACCAAGACTCGTGCCGGCGGCTTCGTCACGAGCTGGACGCGCGTCGGAAGCTGCGGGCCGCACGTGTCAACTGAGGACTTGGGGACGCCGTTCGCACTCGAGCTGTACCATCTTACCGTGGCTCCCCTCCCCCAAAACGTCAGTCAATAACACAGCGGCAGTCGTCGCGGAGAGCAAAATGAACTTGTTGTTGACGACGTCTCTCATACCCAGGGGCGTCCAGCTCCGCCGTTTGCTCTAGTTGAAGCAGCAGAAATGGGTCTCGACGAAGCCGCCGGCTAGGAACGAACTGCTGCTGTCGTCGGGCGACGACGCGCTAGCGAAGACGACGACGACGTGCCTGCATGATTGGCACTCTGTCGAGTGTGGGCTGATCCAGACCGAGGCGGTGGCTGAAGGAGAGTCTGTGTCTTCTTCTTCTTAAGTGCCGCTCCATTGCTTGTGGGGGTCGCGACGCGCTCGTACCGCTGGGACAAACTGAGTGACGGCACAAGGCGAATGCGCTCCACCTCGACCTGGGACGCCTTCTTTCGGCCTTGGCGATGCTGCTGGTCCGCGAGTTTCTCCAGAACAGCAGACGCCCCTCCCGGGGTGTGCTCGTAAACGCCGTCGCGACCAACTTGGACGAAGATCTTGGGCTCTCGCACGGGATACTCGCCATCGTCTTCGTCGTCGTCCTCCTCCTCCTCTTCTCCGCTCTCGTAGTCATTGTTGTTCTCATGGCGGTGGTCTTGCTCGTACTCTTCGTCATCCTCCGCATAATACGATTCCGGCTTTGCCGCGCGGCTAGACGGCGGGGTCTTGCCTTCTCTCTGCTGTCTCGGAGTTGTCCTCTTCTTCGCTTCATCAGCGTCGCCATTACCACCCTTTCGAATGATCAGGTTCCCCCGGAGACGGTGCTCGTTGATGAAGTTCTGCAGATCGGCTTCTCGGACGCACTGGCGTGCACAGAGCTCCTTCAGCTCGACGTACTTGGCCTGCAGCTGCCGCAGTTCATCCTCGCGCGAACGCACGCGCTTCTTCAGGAAACGCACGATATTCTCGCTTTGTCCTCCATCCGAAGCCTCGGCAGCGTTGTTGTCGCTCTTGCTCGTGTCCTTCCAGTTCGGGAACTGAGGGAAGTCCAGCCACATGTTCTCCATCAGTGCAGCAAGGTCCGCCTTCCGGTCGCAGCACTCCATCGCTTCCTTGCTGTTTCCCTTCCACCGATCCACTCGTTTGAGGAACTTGCGGATGCTTGCTGCGAGTTGCTCCAGTTGGCTCTTCACGTTGCTGTCGGTCTCTGCGTGTGGAGAGTTGCCGTTCTGCCGACCCGATCGCTCGCGAAGCTTGGAGACCGTGTCCTTCAGCCTGTTCTTGTCTTGCTCCAACCTCAGCACGACTGCATCTCGCTGCTGGAGTTGCTCCTCCATCACTTTCATCGCTTCCGCGTGCTTCCGCTCGATGACGTGGATGCGTTCCTCCCATCGTTGAGTCTCGGATGCGGTCGAAGCAGCGTTGCGAGTGCTTGACTCCAGATGGTTCTCCATCTCTTCAATCTGCCGGTGAAGTTGCTGGTTCTTTCCTTGCTCCTCCAGCAGCAGCGTCATCTTCTCGAGCACGCGCTTCTTCTCGTTCTGCAGCTCTTGCTCGAGCTGCCTGACCAGTTTAGACTGTCTTGGCTGCCTCGGGGTCTTCTCTTCTTCTTTTGACGACACCAACTGGTTGACGTCGAGCTTCCTGTCCGCTTGCGGGGTTTGCTGCCGACGCGTACGCTCTGACGGCTTCTTGGCCTGTTCAACAGGCTCTTCTTCATCTTCGTCTTCGTCCTCGTCCTCGTCAGCAATGTGGTAGACCGGAGCCACTTCCAACTTCTTGGCCAGTGCCGTGCTTCCACGTGTCTCTGGCTCTAGGCGCGGCCTCGAGCTTGTCTTTGGCGTGCGCTGGCGAGAGATCTTCAGCGCCTGCCGAGCTCGCTCCTTTCTGGGGTCGGATGCCATTCGGCGATGAGAATGTGACGCCAAATGGTCTTCTTCCCCTTCATCGCTATCCACGTCCAGTGCTCGAGTATCTTGCTGCGGTTGTCGCCGATGCGCCGCATTCGTCCCCACCCCGTTCCTCGTCGACACCCCGGCGTGACCGGAGGACGAGAGCGACGAGGCCGACGCGAATCCAGACTCGTCCTCCCCACCCGATGAAGAATATCCCGTCCCGCCTCGGCGCTTCGGCGCGGTTGTTCTCCGCGGAGGCGTCTCGAGACGGCGGCGGTCTGTCGTCGCTTTCGGCACTCTCGCCCGTCGCTCCGTCACTGGACGCTCGTGCCTCTCCTCTCGGCCACTCGTGCGACGCCTGCTCTCTGTTCTCTTGGTGCGCGGCTTCTCCTGGTTGCTCCTATCGCTGTTATCCTCCTCCTCCTCCTCGTCCAAGCGTCGCTGGGCTCGTGGGCTGTCATCGCTGATCTCGCCAATCTCGAGCCGCCGCCCGACGCGTGACGCCGGCACCGGCGCCGGCGGAGGCGGAGGCAGGGCCATCCCTGGTGGGCACTCGTCTCTTGGTCGGATGTCTCCGGACGGCAGCATCACCAACTCCATGGGTTGGCTGGCCGTGCTGTCCGCCAGGCGCCGGCGTGTCGACCGCCGCGGCCCCGGCTCGCGCACGGCCAGCGCCTTGACCGCCGCCGCGCGTGACCTGCGCATGTTGTACGGGTGCTGCGGGTGCAGCTGCGCGTGCTCCTCGTCCTCCGGCGCGTCCTCGTCGCTGCCGCTGTCGGCGCCGAGCGCGCGCTGGCCCGTCGCGGCGTCCGGCGGCCCTCCGTCGGCCCCGAGGCCGCGCCGAGCCGCGCGCGAGCCCAGCACGACGTCGTCCGAGCTCAGAAACACGCGCGCATCGTCCAGGCGGCTCAGCATCCTCGTCCACGGCGCGGGGAGGCGGTCGTGGAGGCGGCGCCGCCAGCAAGTCGGCGAGGCGTCTTTTCCGGGCGACTGCGGAAATGTATGGCGACCCACAAGGTCGCGCCGACAAGTTTTCAAAAAAGGCCGCGAGGAATTAGAAACCCTTGGTAGAAACGTAACCATTGTATTAGAAACGATACGATGGAGTAACCTTCCGGTTGCACTGTTGATCCACTTGGCCAAACATGTCAGCGCCAACATCGTCAACGTCTTCGGGAATTGGCTTCGGAGATGGTTACTCCTCAGGGGTGTTGGCTTCTGCTTAAGTCACGCTCGAACTGCATGGCCATCTCCACGCTGTCCCTGAGTATGTTACTGCATCGCCAAGGTGACCACCAATTCATCGATAACACACGCGCACCAAGCAGAGCGCCGACAGATATGCCGAGCAAAGCGCCACCAGGAGCGACCGTGCCGCTGACACGAACGCCGAGCCGTGCGCCAACAAGAGCAACCGAACCGACAACAGATGCGCTGTCCGCCAATAGGAGCGACCGAGCCGACAACACACGCCCCGAGCAGAGCGTCAAGCACGGCCGTCGTGGGCGGCAACATCCATCTCCATTCTGGCGTCGGTGCGGTGCACAGCGGCGAGCTGTCAGTGACTAGCGGTAGCAGCAACGTGGACTTTGATTCCAGCGGCTCTGCTGTGGTGGGCTGTGGAGCCGCAGCGCTGCGCTCTGGTGTGACCACTTTTATTGTTGTCTGACAGTGCGTTGGTGACCAATCCATTGTCGAGTCGCCACCAGCGAAGCGGAGCCTCCGTCTGCCATCGCGAATTGCAGCAGCGCCTCAAATATTCGCCAATGAACATCCTCTGGGAAGGGTTTGTTGAGTGTCGGAAGTGGGCTCTGGTTGCCGGGCTTCAAGCCCCGTCCGTCGACAAGTTGGGTTTGGCTTGCGTCGTCTCCCGACGCTGGTCGACAACGGCACTAGAGTCGAGCCAACGCATTGTGCAGCGAAGTTGTACCAACGACGTGCTTCGGGGCCGTTCGCCTCCCTTCGAGCATACGTGCACGAGGGACGTGGGGAAGGAATTATATGTCCTATCCCAGAGCCTGGACGCAACGGTTGGCGCTGCCCATGCCGCCAACGAGGCCCGAAGCGCCCCCGACGGACCGACCATGCACGAACTCACCACCATGGCAGCGCAGCGGCTTCGGTCGCAGGAAGAAGACGACCCTGGACCACATCTGGGAACGGCATCGGACTCGCCGCACTCGACGACATCAACATCGACGAGTCCAAGATCTCCAGCTTCTCGAGTCCGCCGAGGAAAGTCCTGGGACCAGCCTGTCGACGCGCGTGCAGGACGGCGTCGAGCGCAACGCAGAAGATCATGGTGTACCTCATTTTGATCCAATGACGTCTTGATATGACTGTGAGCCGACGCAAGATCGCTTCGAAAACATGCTGGTGCTGCTTCTCGACTGCGAGCGCCGCGGCCGGCCGTGGCCGCATGCGCTTTCCAGAGCTGGAGTCTGCAAACCCAAGTGTCCACAGGTGCCTCTTCCTTTGGCAACGCGGCTAGAGGTGGCCTTCAGGCCTTGCGGCCGGGCCTGTTGTCAGCAGTATCTTCCGCAGTGGAGAGCCCGTCAACTCGGGCATTGAGGTTGTCGCTTTGCGATATTTTTTTACAACGTAATCGCGCTAATCTTGAAACTGCGGTGTGCAAAAACGAGTGGTCCGATACAATCCTCAAGTGTTTCTGTTCAGTCACCACTCCCAGAAGGAACAGTGTTCGCGTCGACATTGAATGCTCACAGGCCACGCCGCCTGCGTCGCGTCCCTCTTTGTTGCTTCTCTTTTCCACCAATCAATGCGAGCTGAAGCGTCCTTTCCAGCCAATCCGCGGTGTCGTTGAAGTCGTCGGCCCCGCAAAAACGCAAAGAAGCCGCTCCAAGCAGAAAAACACACTCGGAAAATCTTTGTCTTTCGGCCAATCAGCGGCCTCGACCTGCGGCCCCATGTCGTCCTTCGAGCCACCCAAAGCCGCCCCCTGGAGTGCCCCACATGCCCCACCACCTGCACCCTTCGCAGCAGTCTCCAAAGCGCCGCGTCGGTCTCACCTGCATAGTGAGCGCAAGTGAAACCCAGTCCTCATGGCTTCCTCCTCCTCGTCGTCGTCCCCGCCGCGGCCGGCGGCGCCCACGGCGGGCACGCTCGTGCGTCGCAGCTCGCGGCTGACGGTCGACCAGATGCTCAAGGAGGCGTTCGACCGCATCGACGCCAACCAGGACGGGTCCGTGGACGCGGGCGACATCCAGAAGGGCCTGCACGCCGCGGGCTTCCGGCTGTCGGCGGACGAGGTGGGCTCGCTGATGCTCAAGCTGGACCCGGAGAACCGCGGACGCGTGACCTTCGCCGACTTCTACGCGCTGCACGAGGCCTTCATCGCGCAGACGTTCCACGAGTTCGACCGCGAGCGCAAGGGCTTCCTCGTGGACGAGGACCTGCAGGGTGCCATGCGCGCGCTCGGTGTCCAGGTGACGCTGCAGGAGGCGCACACGATGATCCAGGAGCTGCACCCGGCCGATACGCACCGCGTGCACGAGGCCGACTTCAAGTACCTGTACCTGCTGCTGCGCGCCAAGATGCAGTCGCCGCTCGGCATGGAGCGCTTCCTCTGGGACCCGGACGTGCGCGACTTCTCCAAGCAGTGGTGGAAGGCCAGCGTCGAGGTGGGCGAGGGCGGTCTGCGTGCCCCCATCGATCCGCCCAAGGGCAAGCAGGACAAGGTGTCGCCCACCGTGCGCTTCTTCGGCGGCGCGCTCTCGGGCGTCATCGAGGCCGTCATCCTCACGCCGCTGGACGTGACCAAGACGCGGCTGCAGCTCGACAAGGCCGGCGCGTACAAGGGCATGGTTGACTGCGGCAAGAAGCTCGTGCAGGCCGAGGGCCCCAAGGGCCTCTTCAAGGGGTTCACCCCCTGGACCATCCACGTTGTCTTCAAGAACGGCACGCGCTTCTACTTCAACGCCATCTACCGGCGCATGCTGGCCGACCAGAACGGGCAGGTGAGCGGCGGCAAGGAGTTCCTGGCCGGCGCGCTCGCGGGCGCCACCGAGGCCGTGCTCATCGTCACGCCCTTCGAGGTCATCAAGACGCGGCTGCAGGGGCAGAACATTGTCAAGGGCGAAGTGCCCAAGTACCGCGGCCCCGTGCACACGGCCACGATCATCATGCGGCACGAGGGCCCGACGGCGCTGTGGAAGGGCGTCAACCCGACCATCATGCGCCAGGGACTGAACCAGGCCTGCAGCTTCTGGTCCAACAACTTCATCAAGAAGCACGTGTGGAAGCTGCAGGACGGCGACTCGCTGCCCGCCTGGAAGAGCGGGCTCACGGGCATGATCGGCGCCATCCCGGGCCCGTGCATCAACTGCCCCATGGACGTCATCAAGACGCGCCTCATGGCGCAGGACACGGCCAAGGGCGAGACGCCCAAGTACCGCGGCATGATGCACGCGCTGCGTCTCATCCCCAAGGAGGAGGGCGTCGCCGCGCTCTACAAGGGCCTCGTGCCGCGGCTCGCGCGTCTCTGCCCGTCCTACGGCATCCAGTGGCTCGTCATGGACCAGGTCACCGAGTACTTCTCCAAGTAGACACGAACGACAAGCGCGCCGCGGCTTGGCTTGCACAGAGTGAGAGAGAGTGAGAGTGCGTGAGAGATTCCCGTGTAATGCGGAGGGCGGCGGATCGCAACCCGTCCGGACGATAACTATTCCTTTGTCGCCATGCTCCTTGTGTGAAGCTCGTAGCGCCTCCAGGACGGGCAGAAGCTCAGAAAGCACGGACGACAGCTCGGCGTGAAGTTGGAGCGAGCATCAGAGAGAGAAGTGAAGGGCAACGCGACTGCATTCCATTCCACCCGTGGGACTCACTTGCTGTCTCGCATTTGTGCTGTATTTCGACCCGATGAACGAACGAGCGAACGTGGGCGGGCAGGCGGTCCCCCGCTTCGCGCCACGTGCCACGTGCCGCCCTACTCCCTCACGAGCGACCGCCTGCCTTCCTCGGCGTCCGGGCGACGCGCTTAGCCCTCGAGCGAGGCGGCGCCCGAGATGATCTCGATCAGCTCCGTGGTGATGCGGGCCTGGCGGGCCTTGTTGTAGACGAGCGTGAGCGACGAGATGAGGTCCTGCGCGTTGTTGGTGGCGTTCTCCATGGCGGCCATGCGCGACGACTCCTCGCTCGTCGAGTTCTCGACCATGCCGTGGTAGATGGCCGAGGCCACCTCGAACTCCTTGAGGTCGGCCAGCAGCTCCTCCTTGTTGTCCGGCTCCATCTCGTACGTCGCGAAGACCTCCGAGTCGGCGTTCACGCCCAGCGAGCGCACGGACGGCAGGTACGCGATGGCCGACACGAACTTGTTGAACACCACGTGCACCTTCTCACCCTCCGAGCGCGCGCCAGCGAGCACGGCCTCGGCCACGGCCGACGCCACCGCGAAGTTGGGCGGCGTCGCGAACGTCTCCGTCACGTTGCCGCGGATCTTGTCCGCGAAGTCGCGGCGCAGCTGCGCGCGGCCCTTGTCGCCGATCACGAACAGCTCGGCGTTCGCCGCGCCAGAGGCCGACAGCTTGCGCACCGTCTTGGCGATGCCCGAGTTGATGCCGCCGCACAGCCCGCGGTCCGACGAGACGACCACGAACGTGTTCTCGCCCGCCAGCTCCTCGTCCGGGATGAGCCCGTCCGTCTCCACCACGCGGTACGCGCCGCCAGTGTTGTCCAGCCACGCCGCGAACGGACGGCCGCCCACCAGGCGGTTCTCCGCGCCGCGCATCTTGGCGGCCGACACCATCTTCATCGACTTGGTGATCTTGGCGATGTTGGACGTCGCGCCAATGCGCATGAGGACTGCCGAGCGAGCGCACGACCGTCAGAGGACCAGCCTACACCACATCCATGCGCAAGGGGAGCGAGGAAACGCACTCTGCTTCTCAGTGGCCATGCCACGCGCCTGCTGGCCGGCCGCGGCCCTGCAGCAGCAGCGTCGGATTAGTGCACCACCGTTTAACAACAAGGTAGAGCGACGAGTACGGTGACCAGTAGGGCGATCAGTAGGGCGACCAGTAGGGCGACGACCGCCCTACACACGCATCGCCCTACCGAGCCCTACGGACGGGAGGGAAACGGACGTACTTGAGCGCGGGGGCGGCGTTCTTGACGAGCAGCACCATGACCATCGTGGCTGTTCTCCCGGGCGTTCTGGAAAGTAGGGGGCTCTGGTCGGGGGAGGAAATCTGTGCGGCCGTGAACCTTGCGCGGGCTCTGTGGCCGACGACCGCCGTCCGTGGGGGGAGTCTGTGGAATTTGATATATCGAGAAACGCAGGGTGTCTATTTTCTAAACATTATCATAGAGCAGAGGTGGTCGCGAGGCGCGCAAACAGACTCGCTTTACTGACTTCTAGTGACAGGCAGCCACTTTGAAGTTGACGTGGAGTGCTGGTCACTGGATGCTCTCGAAGAGGACGGAATCAACACCGTTGAAGGTGTGCACGTCCACCGTCACCACACACCAGCAGGAATGGCACCAATCAATGGGTCCTGGCACGTACAGAAGCGGGTATCACCGTCGCCGCGACGGTCGAGTCGGTGACGTGCCTTGGCACGTACGAGCCCTCCTCGAGCACTTCGACCACTTCGGGCACTTCGACGACGACGTCGACGACGACGACGACGACGTCAGGGGCGTCGCCTGTCGGTTCT
>JAADYH010000687.1:0-15953 GCA_023338125.1 Phytopythium aichiense | reverse complement strand
CTCATTGGCAGTTGATGGGCGTCCGCATCACAGCGGCCACGTCAGACAAGTTGCCGTGAGGATCCGATTCATGCTGTATGATAGGTTGACCATGAAAGTGCTCCTGGTGTATGCTCTAAACAAGGTTTTGGGTGGAACCGCTTTTTCTAGTCTCTCATTGGATAAAATACTGGCTGCTGCTTTCAAAAAAGCCCGGGAACCGAACAGAAGCGCGTCAAACGTTGCCGATCAGGGCGGAAGGAAAGGCATCAATACTTCTTGGGGCAGCGACCATGGCGGCGGCGGCGCTGGGCGGCGAGTACGCGCACGAGCTGCGCACGCTCAAGATGGAGCTGCAGGCGTCGATCGCGCGGCTCGGCGGCGATTCCTCGGCCTCTTTGTGCGACTGGCGCGGCTTCCAGTCGCCCTTTATTGACGCGGAGGCGTCGATCGATGCACGAAGTGGCGCTCATGAGACCCATCGGGCGACTGCACGAGCTGCGGGGACGCCATCGACGACTGTATCGACTGAAGCAAGTAGCGCGGAAGAAGCTGGTGAAGAGCGCGAGCGCCAGGACGACGGCACGGACGCACGGGTGGTGCTTCGGGAGCTGACGCGCGCGGTCAGAAGGCGAGAGCAGGAAGAGCGTCAGATCCTGGCAGAGGCGCAACGAGGCAACCGCAATGATCAGAATGGTGTGCATTGTGGAGATGGGCTCTCCGATCACCGTCGGCGTCATGGGAGCAGAAGACGACACGGGCGGAGGCGGGACATCCGAGCGCTGCACAGTGCGATCGAGGAGCTGCAGCGCCAACGACAAGAGATCCTTCGACAGATTGACGCGGAGACAGCAACTGATCGCGAGATGGAAAGAGCTGAGGTCAAGAGGCAGGTGGGCAGCAGATCCGCGCTCCAGGATGGGCACCGACAGTCGAAGCCTACTGCAACTTCTACTACTGCAGCGAACGACGCAACACTGGACAGCCAGTACTCTATCGGCGGCATCGTCACGCTGGAGCCACTCCGAGTAGCTGAGGCATTGGATGGACGAGACCCCCGCTTCCCTCCCGCACAGTACGCTCAGGTGGGTGCGGCGCTTCACACGCGATCACAGCCATCTGCGACCAATGCCCCGCGCGTGGTGTATCCGAAGACTCTGGATACGCTGAACGATGTCTTCTCTATCCAGCTCAAGTTCGCAGAGACGATGCTACTGCTTGAGCAGTCCGTTCAAGCGCGCGACCAACTTCTTCACGGGAACCCTTCGACTCATCACCACTATCGTCGGCGACGGCCCAATCCGTCATCACGAGGTAACCCCAAGCAAGTCGACACCAGCCAAGACGGTATCCTGGATACAGACATATCTTACAGCAGCGCTATGAGCAGCAGCAGTGAGGAGGAGGATGACCTTGCACACTCGGATGTAAGTACTGTCGATTTACATCATCGGCAGCTCCGAAGACGGAATCGACAGCTGTCGACTGAGTCTTCGCAGGAAGCATCGACACCCTCGTCATCCGCCGACACGGTTCGGAACGCTTCGGGCATTCACAGCATGGCCGCGACGGCGTCTGCATCTGCGTCGGCTCGAACCTCGCCGTCCGTCCCCGAGTCATCACACACTTCCTCACCCGAGCACAGCACTCCCGTCGCAGTGCGGCAGTCGGTGGAAGCAACAGATGTGGTCACGCCAAGCACCGGAAGTAGCAAGAAGAGCGACGCGTCGTCCAAGCAGGTGCACTTTGGACACGAGGAGTTCCCGACGCCACTGATTGCGCGTAAATTCTCGTTCGGGAGCTCGGACGACGATGGCGACGATCATGGCGGCGAGGATGAGGAAGACGCGGACGCGGACCTGAGCATGCTGAGTCTGCTTGAGGGCTCGAGCGTCCACAGCTCGGAGCTGAGCGACGCGTCGTTCCTGCAGGCCTTTGACGCGTTCCGTCGCGAGCTCAAGACCGAGACCACCAAGCAAGCGACAGGATCGGTTGGGTCGTCGTCGTCTGCGGTGAGGGCCCTGCTGAAGACGTTGAACGAGTTCGTGACACCCGAGAAGATCAAGTCAGGTGCTACTGAAGGGATTCGATCCGAGAGGGCTGACGATCGCGAACCGATCGCAGACAAGCTGGTCCCTCCTCAAGTCCGAACCGAGACGATTGTCAGCACTGTCGAGTCGAAAGAGGCTCCACCGGTGCAGCAATTGACCCATCCTTCGAGTCTGCCGGAGAGCGAGGCGGAGCTGATGGAGCGCAAGCGGCAGTTGTGCCTTGACATCCAGTCCGAGAGTGCGACGCTCGCGCTGGCGTTCGCCACTGACGCGCGCCAGGCAGACACCATCCGGGCCAGGCTGCTTGCCCTTCGCGGCGAACTGAGTGCCGTTGAGGCTCAGCTGGCTTCTCCGCACCACTGAACATGCTGAGGAGACCAGTAAGAGGATGATGAGCCTGGATACGGCGTCCCGTTGGGTGTAGGAGGCAAGATGAACGGGAATAACAGCGAGTCGATCCGTTCGAACCGAGGCGCATGGCTTGAAGCTTGCTTCAACGCGGTCAAGATAGAACCTCCCGAAACGCATGAGACCTTTTATCTAGAATAAATGGATTTCAAAATACATAGATAGGTATCCATAATTGCGAGAACGCTTCACTTTGGGAGCCAAGAAGAGCAAGCGCCGAGAGGGAGGAAAGCGCTTCGTCCGCCGATCGTTCGCGCGCGCCAGCATGTCGTGGTGCACCATCGAGTCGGACCCAGGTACGTCGCTGGGTAGCGCTTCATCTGCTGAACGCGCTGGTGCCTCGCTCGCCGCTGTAGCACCCGTGGCTGACGAATTACGGCGCGTTTGACTGCCTGCAGGCGTGTTCACGGCGCTGATCGAGGACATCGGCGTCAAGGGCGTGCAGGTGGAGGAGCTGTACTCGTTGGACGAGCAGCAGTTCGCGGACGTGTCGCCCGTGTACGGGCTGGTCTTCCTGTTCAAGTTCGACGCGACGCATGCGCAGATGGCGGACGGCGCGGCGTTCGCGCCGGAGGACAACGGCCTCTTCTTCGCCAAGCAGGTGATCAGCAACGCGTGCGCCACGCAAGCCATCCTGTCCATCCTGCTGAACTGCGCCGACGTGGACCTGGGCGAGACGTTGCGCGAGTTCAAGGCGTTCACGGCCGACTTCCCGTCGGACCTCAAGGGGCTGGCCATCTCCAACAGCGACCAGATCCGCCTCGCGCACAACTCGTTCTCGCGCGCCGAGCCGTTCGTCGTGGAGGAGCGCAAGGCCACGGCCGACGACGACGTCTACCACTTCGTGGCCTACGTGCCGTTCGGCGGCAAGGTCTACGAGCTCGACGGTCTGCGCGAGGGCCCCATCGAGCTCGGCGACGTGCCGAGTGAGGGCGGCCGCGACGCCTGGCTGCGCGTGGCGTGCCCCGTCATCCAGCAGCGCATTGAGAAGTACGCGGCGTCCGAGATCCGCTTCAATCTGCTGGCGCTCATCCGCAACCGGATAGACGCGTACCAGGCGCAGATCGCCGAGCTGTCGGCGGCGGCGCAGGAGCAAACGCCCGAGCTGGCGCAGGCCGTGGCGCAGCTCGAGGCCGAGATCGCTGCCGAGCAGCACAAGCGCGCCGAGTGGGCCAAGGAGAACGTGCGCCGCAAGCACAACTACATCCCGCTCATCGTGCAGCTGCTCAAGGCGCTCGCCGAGAAGAAGCAGCTCGAGCCGCTCGTGCAGCAGCAGCTCGCGACGCGCGCCGCCTCGGCAGCCAAGCAGTAGTTCGCCTTGACCGAAGAGAGTGAGAAGGCAGCAGGTGAGAGAGAGAGATGAAGGAAGTAGCATGGCTGGTTGTGCGCGCACTGCAGCGCTCCATTAACGCGATATCGCTGCGATGGAAGGCGGGAGCCTATCTTCGCATGAGCGCCGTCGCCCTCCTTCTAATACTGCGGCCGCCATGAGCGTTCGACGAGTGCCGGCGGACGGCTAATCAAGTCGACCCGAGCCGCCGACTGCGTGCGCACCGCCGCCAACAACTCGTCTAGCGCGGCTTAGCACCCGCCACGCAGCTGCAGCACCATGTGGATCGTGCCGCCCGCCGCCACGTTGTAGTCCTGGAGCGTCTTGTCGTCCGCGCTGTCATGGGAAGGACAAGGCACGCGACGCGTGAGTCTCTAGAGGCGTCGACAGCAAGTCACGGCTCGCCTCGAGGGCCCAACGCACAGCTGCTTGCCGCTGTAGATCAACCGGATCTGGTCCACCTGGATGCCCTCCTTCTCCTGCAGCGCCTGCTTCACGTGCAGGATCTGCGCGCAGGTGTCCACCATAAGCAGAAGTTAGCGCGCGGCGTCAATCGTCGCGAGGACAAGAGGAGACGCAGACGCACCGTGTTGTCCGGCTCAAAGTTGAACGTTTGCTGCATGCCAACGCGCCAGACGTCAGCTCCACCGCAGTCAACGCCACACAACACCACGCCCAGCCTAACGTCGCTCACCTTGCGGCCCGTGAGCGTCTGTCAGCGGCAGCCAAAGGCACGTGGAACGCAGCACAGAGTCGCATGAGCGCCGTCAGCAACCCATTTCATCTCTCTCTCTTCCATCCTTTTGCCTCCCCTCGCGCAGCCTCTTCGGCCACGCGGACGCCCAGGCCACACTGACCCAAGCGTCCATTCCATACTCTTCTTCAAGAGAGAGGGGCGGTTGCTCCTCCGGGCTCCATGCAGGCGCCACAGACGCACCTTGATCTGGATCTGCATGGCTCTCGCTCGGCTTCTCTGCTTGTTGTCGCTTGTCTGTTTTTCAGATATGAAGTGCGCTATCACCGTTCTTCGCGCTCGGGATCAGTAACGTTGCGCGAACAGAGATAAACAAGTTGCAATAACGTTGCTCGACTATTTTGTATAGATCTCGATATGACGCACGAATGCAGGTCTCACGGTACGTCTTCGTCTCCAATATTAGCGCAACTTTATCATCCTTCCCAAGTCGGTCCAATTGCTGACTTTGGCTCGCCACCTCCAAGGCGGTCGCTGCCGCTGCTTCCTGCCTCTTCCTGCCTCTTCCTGCCGCTTCCTGCTGCTCGCCGGCCGCCTTCCGCCATGTTCTCGCTCTTCGTGGGTCTCTGGGAGTTCCTCTTCTCCAAGGCGGAGCTGCACCTGCTCATCGTCGGGCTGGACGACGCTGGCAAAACGGTAGGTACGTGCGTTCGCCTGGCGATCAGCGCCGCATCTCCGTTCTCCCTGTTTCCTGGCGATGGAAGTGACGCGCGCTCGGCTATCTGCAGACGCTGCTGGAGCAGCTGAAGGGCATCTTCGGCCGCAAGCCGGGCATCCCGCTGGACAAGATCCCGCCCACCGTCGGCCTCAACAGTACGTGGTCCGGTCCAAGACGGAGGACGGAGGACGGAGGATGACGATCTGTGTGGCGCTTGCAGTCGCGCGCGTGGACATTAAGCGGTCCAGAGTCATCTTCTGGGACCTCGGCGGCCAGGTTCGCGCACTTTCTCGCTCGTGGCGCCGTGTCTTCGGCTCGTATTGACCGCGCGTGGGTCATAGGAGCGACTGCGCGCGATCTGGAACAAGTACTACAGCGAGAGCCACGGCATCGTGTTCGTCGTGGACTCGGCCAACGAGGCGCGCTTCGAGGAGGCCAAGCAGACCCTGCGTGAGTGGCCGCGCGTTTGGTGCTGGTATCGCTCGAGTTGCTCACTGTCTATGGCGGTGGGAGTGCAGACGCGATGCTGGACAACCAGGAGCTGTCGGGCATGCCACTGGTGATCCTGGCCAACAAGATCGACCTTGAGGTGCGTCGCTCTTCCCCGTGCGTCTCCTAGTCGCTCTCACCATCTAACAACCGACGCTGCGTCTGATGACACCCCACAGAACTCGCAGTCGGTACAGCACATTCGCTCGCTGCTGGACGTCGAGTCGCATGCTGGCGCTGTCAACGGCTTCCCGATCTGCGCGCTGACGAGGTATCAGATGCCACGGTGCATTGGTGAAGTCGTCAACATGGAGGAAGAGTCCTGACTCGAGCCTGTCGTGTGCTCTGATGCAGGGAAGGCGTCGAAGGAGCGATGAACTGGCTGGTCGATGCCGTCAAGGGGAGCGACCGGTATTACGAGAAGGCGTCGACCGGCGCCTGGAACGACTAGGACGCGTCGCGCGGGCGTTGCGCAGGCAGGTCTATAGATTCGGCGAGCCATCCAGGCGGCAGCGGCGATGGCGAGCCTGTTGGGGGTTTGCTTCACACCCCATGAATTTATCCCTCCACGATGAAAATATGCGCAGTGCAAGTCTCGACCTCCATCGAACGCAGACATGACTATCATGGAGCAGAACAGCGCACTGAAGGCAAACGAGGTCTCCGTTATCCCGTGCGTTTCGGATGCTCTCATGCTAGGCAACGCAGCCCGACGCATCATCCTGCTGTTGCTGCTACTGTGTGCCGCTCGCTCACTCGCTCGCTCGATCTCTTCTTCTAACCTCTCAGGCGACCGGCCGCCCGGCCCCTCGGCGCCGATCCTTACAGGTTGCGCGTGCGCGCGAGCGTGCTGATCTCGACGAGCGAGTGGCCCGTCTTGAGCGCGATCTCTTCGGCCGTCTCGTGCTGCGCGAGCGCGTCGAACGTGGCCTTGATGACCGTGTACGGGTTCCGCTGGCCGTGGGTCTTGCCCACCACGTCCGTGATGCCGAAGCAGTCAAGCACACAGGCGACCGTGTCGCTGACCGTCAGCCCCTTGCCCTGCGGCGCCGGGCGAAGGAACATGGTGCAGCTGTTCCACTTGCCGCGCACCTCGTGGAAGAGCGTGCGGTCGTCGAAGCGGTCAAGGTACGTGAAGTTCTTCATGGCGAGCTTGGTGCCGCGCTGGATGGCCTCGGGAGGCGACGCACCCTTGCCGACCGCGTAGCCGGCGCAGCCCTGGCGGTTGCCGACCACGACCATGGCGCGGAAGCGCAGGATGTTGCCCTGCGTCGTCACCTTCTGCACCTTGTCGACGTGCACGATCTGCCGCAGCAGGCCGAGCCGCTGCAGGTTGATCGAGTCGTCCTCCTCCTCTTCGTCAAACTTCATGTCCTTCTCCTCCTCGTTCATCTCGCGGATGTCGCGCAGGATGCCGGCGTCGGGCGTCTGGTACATGCCCGGCTGGTCCATGTCGACGAGCGAGATCTTCTCCTTCTTGAACTCGTCCAGGATGCGGCGGCGCACCTTGCCGCGGTTCTCAGGCGCCACAGCCATGAAGCGGCTCTTCTTGGCGGCCGCGGGCATGCTCTGGCGGCGCGGCATGGCGTCGCGTCGGTCCTTCGAGATGATCGGGTCGTCCGGCTCGTCCTCGTCGTCGATCGACTCCATGTCCGAGAAGCGCGCCACCTGCAGCGCGCCTGCCGCAGGTCCGGCCGGGCCCACCTGCCGGCGAGCGGCCGCCACCGCCGCCGCGCGGACCGAGAAGCGCTGCAGCATCCTGAAGCGTTCAACTCGCGCTCTGTCCAGTCGACGAGCACAGCATTCACGCCAGAGAGAGAGAGAGAGGAGGAAGAGGACCGTCAGACCAATGAATACACACCGCTACCGCCTCCTCCTCCTCCATCGGTGGGAGAGCCCCAGCACTAGGAGAGCGCGGCGCCAGCGCGCATGAACACGAGCAGCAGGGACTTACCGAGGAGCTCCTTCGAGACGAATGAGTGGCCGAGTCGCCGAGTGGGGGAGTTGCGATAACCTGAGGTCGACACCGGTATGCTATCGGTATAATACTGGTACAATGCCGGTATCTTGATTTTGGTCGATATTCACCGGTATGCCGCTCTGTGATTCGTGGAAAAACGCTCGCTGTATCATCTTTTCCACCAATCGAAATTTGACTTATCGGCTCTTTTGCCTCAAAGCGACGCTTTGGGGCAACGCAGGCCGTCACTTGCCAGGTGTTGAAGCGGCCGATCGGGCGGTCAATCGGGGGCGACCAGCGGCGGCCATGGCGGCGGCGGCGGGCGCGTCCACGCGCTGTCCGCGTCCGGACTGCACGGCGCTGCGCGAGGAGCTGGAGCTGGTACGCGGCGACCTGCTGGAGCTCGAGGGCGAGGGGGAGACGCTGCACGAGCGCGTGGCGGCGCTCGAGGGCGAGCGCGGAGACCTGCGCGCGCGGCACGAGCGGGCGCTGGCGGACAAGGACGAGGACGTGAGGCGGCTATCCGCGCTCGTGCAGGACCTGACGGCCCAGCTGAGCGCCGCAGCGACGGCGACGGCGGCGGTGGCGACTTCCTCGCCGGCTGCTGCGACCCCATCCAACAAGGAGTCGGAGGAGCTCGAGCGTGTATGCGCCGACCTGCGCGACAAGAACCGCGTGTTGGAGACGCAGTTGTCGGCTCTGCAGGCGTCCGTTGCCAAGGAGACGGCGGCGAGCTCGGCGGCCGTGGAGCAAGTCGCGCGCATCGCGCAGGAGAGCAAGGACAAGCGCGGCGAGCTGTACAAGGCGCTGCAGGAGAACGAGGTGCTGCGCGGCGAGCTGACGACGCTGCGGAGCTCGCTGCGCAGCGTCTCGGAGAAGGTCACGGTCTACGAGACGTCCATCCGCGGCCTGCACGCGCAGCTGGACGACTACCGCTCGGCGGTGGACGAGCAGACGCTTGAGATCACGCAGCTGCACTCGAAGCTCGAGCGACTTGAGCGAGAGAAGGGAGTAGTGGAGGCCAAGCTGATCGAGATGGACGAAAAGGAGAGCGATGTGGAGGCGCTGACCCAGCAGGCGCGAGCCGCATTCGACCTCGAGAAGGCGGGGATGCAGCGCGAGCTGGTGAAGATGCGGGACGAGGTGCGGCGGCTGCAGGAGCAGCAGCAGCAACAACACGAAGCCGACGTCGGACAGACTAACGAGCAGAGCAGACAACGACCACCATCTGGACGAGCGAGGTCGGCGTCACTTGATGCGGACGACCGCGATGTGAGGGAGATGGCCAAGCAACTCGAACTGCTTCAGGAGCTGCGCATCCGGGACAAGAACACAATTCTGGAGCTGAACCAGCGCATCCTGCAGCAGCAAAGCGACCTCACGAGTCTGGCGGAACACGTCGACACGATCGGCGGTGATAGCGCTGCTGTTGAAAAGGCGGTCCAAGCTGCGGTCAAGAAGGAAGCAGAGATGCATGCGGCAACGCATACCGAGAACAGCAAGCTCTTGCGACGTCTCAAGGAGCAGAGCGCACTTGTTCGCGATCTCGAAGGACGTCAAGGTGAGTTAGAACGACAGCTAAATGATGCGCAGGCGTGGAACGCACGCTATGAGTGTGGAGCGGGGTTAGAGGACGTCATGAAGTTCCAGAAGCAGCTGCGCAAGGAGCTTGAGAAGCAGCAGCAAGCCAATATGAAGCTACGCAACGAGCTGAACGAGCAGATTGAGGCGGCTGGGCGGCTTCACGCTTCTTTTGAGCGCCTAAAGGAGGAGACTGGGCGGCCGCCGACGTTCCAGTACGACGATATGGTTGTCGCCGAGCATCTTCAAGGGCAAGTCGCAGTCCATCGCGCTGTGATGGCACAAATGGAGCAGCAGGTGCAAGAGCTCGAAGCTGAGCGCGTGAGATTGCTCCAACGGCTACGAGACCAAGCACGGGTGACTGGTAGTAAGCTGTACGAAGCGCACGGGCTGACGATGGAGCAGTGGGAGGTCGTGGAAGAGTTCATGGACCAGCTCAAGCACACCCCAGAGGTCGCAAAGAGGGTCCTCGTTTCAGCCTTGAAGCCGTCAGCAGACGGAGGCGACACTGCAAATGCGCGTCATTCCGCTCATGGTACTCGTGAAAGTCCACGAGGCGGGGAAGACACGGACGGCTGGGAGCTTGTCGTGAAGAGCGACGCAGAGAACGCGCGGCTTGTCAGTGAGGTAGCTCGGCTACGCAAAGAGCTTGAGGTCGCAAAGGCCGAAGCTGCGTCAGCTCGAGCTAATGCGGTGGCTGCTGCTGCTGCTGCACCTCGCGATGGTGGTCAGCCGCACGATCCAACCCTGCAAGACCGGGACGCAGAGGTCCTAACACTGCGCACAAGTATTCGGAGCTTGCAACTCCAATGTGACGCGCTGATGGAAGAATTGGAGACTACGAAACGCGCGCTCAAGTTGGAGAATGAGGCGCTGGTGGCAGCGAAAGCTGCGGCGGCTTCAAGTGTTGGTGCTGATTCAGCACCGGTTGATGCAGATGCTGAGACGAAAGCAGCGCCTCGTGCTAGAAGAGGTGTCAGTAGCCGCGGCACTCAGACGATCGGCGCAGCGACCACTGAGAATGCTGTCACTGCGAAGCAACAGCGCGAGAAGAGTGATCGTGCAGCTGAAAACTCGGCGCAAGCGCCACGGAACTACGACAGCTCGGCCGAATGTATCGCGCAAACAGTGGTCAAGGCGTTAGAAGCGCAGCTCGCGCTGCTGAAGCATACCGCAGCACCTCGAAGTGTTCAATCATCGCTGGTGCAGACTGCCGCAGGGGCGGATTCCACAACGACAAGGATAGAAACTGAAGATACTCGTTCATCTCCATCGACTGCGCGATCGAAGACACCTCGTGGCAAGGCGGTGGAGGATGCCGCGCCTGCAAGCGACCGGTGTGAGCAGGGAAGAGCGACACCTGACCCGATGGCGATTGCGTCTGACGAAGAGCTGGCCAAGCAGATCGACTACTTGAAAGAACTCAACGTGTGTCTCGACGAGCTGGCGCAGGCGGAAGTTCGAGAAGAAGCGCTCGAGACGCGGCTCCACGAGCATGAGGACGCGTTTCAGTCTCTGATGGACCAGCACACCGTGCTGTACGCGCACTTCTTCCACATGCACGCTCAATACAGTGCGGCCGAGTCGAAGCTGCGGCGGGAGCGCGAGCAGCTGGAGGCGACGAACCGTGAGTGGGGGATCAAGTGTCAGCGCCTCGAAGCTGGTCTGCACGCTGTTGGAGGCGCGGATCCGCTTGACAGTGCCATGTTGACAACTGAAGCACAGCTCCGCGCTCAGGTCGCGCACTTAACGAGGCAAATGGCCGAGTTCGAAGTGAATGATGCGCGCTGGAAGCGCTCGTGTCGCCATCTACAGGAAGAACTGCGTGCGAGCGCGGGGCGGAACGCTATGCTCGCGAATGAGTGGCTGGAGATGGAGAAGGCGCTCAAGTTCCGAATCCTGTACCTGGAGAGCTGGAAGCAGGGTGCTGACGATATGATGGAGCGGATGGACACGGCCCTTGGTGCGAGCGTCCTGAAGCGCGTATCGGATCGTCAGCAGCAGGCACTGGTGGAGGTGCTTTGCAAGTACCGCGACGTAAGCAGCGCATACGCTGACGTGCGTGTCAAGTACTTGGAGCTCTACGACTTGCCCATTCAACTCAGCAAGGCGCAGCATCGACTGGAGTTGCTCGAAGCAGAGCGTCGCGCACGAACGTCGCCAGGCGAGAGCGAGAGTGCAGCATCGAAGAGCAGCGGGAACGCCGAGAAGAAGGCTGGAGGTGATAAGCAGGGCGGCCTTGCCTTGCGTGCGCTTTCAGCTGACCCGATACTGCAGGCGCGCATCGCGGAGCTGGAACTGGAACTCCAGGCACAAGTGAATCGGGTCAAGGAGCTCGAGAACGATCGAGCGTCCAAGTTCCAAGAGCTCGAAGCTGGCGATAACCAAGATGAAAACAGTCAAGACTGGCAAAAAGTGCTCGTTCTGACCGCGCTGAACGGCGGGGAGCCCACGGACCACATCGGCAATAACGACAGCGCGCTGGCAGCGGAGAACTCGCTGCTCTACGAGCGCATCAACGAGGTCGAGCAGCTCTACGACGCCTTGACGCGCGAGTGTGCCAAGTACAAGGACGTCGCGTCGTTGGCCGCGTCACAGGCGAACGTGCTCTCGAAAAAGGTGATCCACGCGCAGAAGGAGCGCGAAGATGACGTCACGCGTCGGCGTCAACTGGCTGCGGCATCCGAAGATCACTCGCTCGTTGGGCACCTACAGCTTGAGCTCATGCAGCTGCGCACAACATACCAGCAGTTCGCATTAAAGCACGACTTGGTGGTCGAAAGCCAGCAGCGTGCGCTTCTCGAGCGCCAGCAACTCGAGCTAGCAGTCGAGCGCAGCGCGAAGGAGTTGGCGGACGTGCGTGGCGCGTCGCGCCTCAAGGTCCTGCGCCTCGAGGCGACGCTCACCGAGGTCGGCACGCGTGATTTGACAGCGCGCAACGCCAAATGGGATGCGTTCCGCAAACGGCTCGACTCCTTGGAGGACGATCTCCGTGCCGAGCACACGCGGCGGAAGCAGTTGGAGCTCGAGCTCGAAGACAACACGCAGCAGCCCTCAGCTCGTGATAGCCGTGGCGGCGCCACTGTCGCAATGGCTGAGGTCAGTCGACTGCGCAGTCGCGTCGAAGAGCTGGAGACGCGTGAGCGTGCGCTCATCGGCCAACTGGAGGCGCTTGCGGCCAGTAACACGAACGCGAGGTCGCCGTCGAGAGAGCAGATGCTTCGCGACGAGTTGGAAGATGCCAAGACACTGAACGAGGACTTGCTGCGCCAAGTGCAAGCCGAGCACGCGCGCGTCACGGATTTACTGACGCAGCTCGGCACGCTTGAGCGTGACCACCGCGAGCTGCGAGCGCAGAAAGAAGATGTCGAGCTGGAGCTGCGCCATCGACTGCAGCAGCTCGATTGCGACGGTGACGACAACCAGCGGCAGCACGCGCGTGAATCGGATGGTCCAGGCTCGCCCGTGTTGATGCGCAAGAAGGTCGGGCTGTACGAGCAGGACCAAGCTCAGCTCCAGCAGGCAGCGCAGGCGACGATCGCAAGCTTGAAGCAGCTCGTAGAGGACAAGAACGAGCTCGTACGCGAGTACCAACAGAAGTTGGCGGCCATCCGCGCTGAAGTCGCGCAGAGCAAGTCACAGGACCGCGCGGATGCCTCCAAGCTGCACAAACAGCTCTACGACGAGAACCAGCGGGTCATCGCACAGCTGCAGGACGCGACGGCGACGATCCGACAGCTAGAGCGGTCCGGGAAAGACAAGCGCGCGTTACAGGCGGCCCAGGAGCGCCACGAGCAGGTCCTCCGCTCGTGGAAGCAGTCAGAAATGGCGCTAGAGGAGGCGAGGCAGAAGATCCGCGAGCTGCAGGGAGCGCTGGAGGTGATCACGAACGAGCGCGACCTCGCCGAGGCACGCGCAGGTGAGGCGCTCGAGGAGATCGTCACTCTACAGAGCGAGGCGGAGGAGCGCGGGCGTCATGTTCAGCAGCTTGAGCAGCGTGTAGGAGCGGCGCGTGGGGAGATGAAGAAGAAGGATGAGAAGCTGCAGCTGCTGCGCGATGCCATCATCAAACTCAAGGAAGAGTTCCTCAAGGCGGAAGACAGACACGCGGTGGAGATCGCGAGAGCTCAGCATGCGCTGACAGCGACGCAGTTGGACAGCAGTCGGAGGAAGAAGAAGACAGAGGAGCAGGAGGAGCAGGAGGACGAGTGGCGCGACGAGAAGCAGCGCCTGGAAGCCCAAGTCAAGATCCTGCAGGACAAGCTGGCCCTGGAGCGATCGAAGTCGTCCAAGAAGGGCGGGGACCGGCAGAAGCAGCGGCAGCAGCAACGAGAAGCAGGCGAGGAGAAGGAGGACGGGGAAATAGATGTCTCGAAGGTGAAGACGCTCGAAGCGGAGGTGAAAGCTCGCGCAAAGGAGGTGGAAGCGTTGGCGCGGGAGGTGGAGCGGCTGAAGGCCAAGGTCAAGGAGCAGGCGGTGAGCGAGGCGCGCACAGTTGACGAGTTCGAGAGGAAGTTCAAGGTCATTCAAGCACAGAATGTGGCACTGCGGGAGGCGGCTAAGCCCGTCGGAGTTGTGGCGGGTGATGGCACTGACCACCCGTCACGTGAAGAGCGTGAGCAGTTGCAAGCAGAGGCCGACGCAGCGACGGAAGCAGCGCGCAAGCTGCAGCGACGCGTGGATGTGCTGACGTCGCGCTTGAAGGAGCAGCAGGAATCAGTGGCGGCGAAAGAGGAAGAGCTCGCGGCCGTACGAGCGCGCGTTCAGCAGCAGCAGCAAGAGCTGAAGCGCCGTCAGCAACGCGAGGAGAAGCAGGCTGCAAGCGGGACGAGCGACAAGCGCGACAGTGACAAGTGGAAAGCGCAAGCTTCGGACTTGCAGCGGCAGAACGCCTTCCTGCAGGAGACGCTGGTGCTCAAGCGCAGCGAGTGGGAAGACGCTCTGCGCGACCAAATGGCGAGGTACGAGGAGCAAGTGGCGCGTCTTCGCCAGCGATTGTCACGTCGGTACGGGCTTCACCGCGATGGGAGCGACAACGACGGAAATGATGGCGGTGGGAACAAATTGGAGCGTGAAGAAGCGCGGTTCCTTGCGTCCCAAGAGGTAAAAGACGAGCTGACGGCACTCGGCGAGGAGCTTCGCACCCGGGAACAGCAAGACATGGCCAAGGACACTAAGCTACTCGAACTCGAGCTCGAGACGGAGACGCTGCGTGTCGAGTGCCAGCGGCTGCAGCGCTTCTTATCGGCATCGAAGCCCACTCAAGACGCATCGCAGTCGTCTGCATCGAGAGGACGCGCTGCCGAGTCGAGTCGGTCAGCGCTCCGGAGCGATTTCCACGAGCGCGCGGCGCTGGAACAAGTGATCGAGAACATGAAGAAGGTGATTGAGAAGCTCCGGTCCGAGAATGACAAGCTCCGGCGTGCCCAAGGTGCTCTCAACGGGACCAGCGGCGTTCCGGTGACTGCCGATCAGTTCGAGCGACTGCGGAGACAATTACGCGAGCACAAAGACGCCCGCGGTCGACTTGAAGCGCAAGTTGAAGAGCTTCAGCGCGAGATGGCCGACCTCAAGAAGCAAAAGCTGAGGCTGCAGCAAAAGCTGCGCGCGGCGACAGCTTCGAACTCGACCGCGTCGACAGCGGAGAAGCGGCTGCAGGACAAGGACGTGCAGTTGCGAGCAACCGAGCGCGCGCTGGCGGAAGCAAACGCGACGATCGCGCAGCGCGAGGAAGAGCTGCAGCGGCTCCAGGATGAGATCGACCAGCTTGAGCTCGAAGCGAGATCGCCAGTGACGGAGGCGCGCGATCCGTCGGGACGCGTCGACGAGTTGGAGGAGCAGATCGCGGCGCTCGAGGACGAGAACACACGCCTCACGAACGAGCTCGCGGCGTTCGACGGCGAGTTCTTCGAGGAGATCGAGGACCTCAAGTACAAGTACGCAGAGGCGATTCGCGACAAGCGAGCGCTGGAGCGGCGCCTGCTTCAAGCGCAGGCGACGACCTAGCGCGGCATGGGGAGTGAGTCAGCGAGACGACGCAAATGTGCATTACACCAGTTGGCCACTACTTGTCGACCAGCCTGTCGGACGCGGAAGCGAAGAGACTCTAGTAGTCGTCGCCGCGGGACAGGATCTCCTTGCACGTCGGGCGAAGGATGAGCGTGTGCTCGTACTGCGCCGTGTAGCTGCCCTTGACGTCCACAAGCGGCGGGTACGCCGTGACGATGCCCGTGTCGACGAGATTCTTGAGCGCCATGAGGTACTTCTCCTGCTTGGCACCCTTGGGGTTGATGGTGGCCGAGCCGCCGTCCTCGCGCTCCAGGTAGCGGCGGCAGAACGGCAGCGTGCCGAACGTACGCGTGATGTGCGCAAGCAGCTTCTTGGCGCGCGGCAGACGCAGCGGCACGTGCGGCGCGTCGAACGCTTTGGCGTAGTGCGAGCACTCGCCGTCCTCGATGACGTATCCACGGCCAGTCGTGCCGAATGTCTCGATGGCGAAGATCTCGCCCTCCTCCATCTTGGTGTTGTCCCCGCTCTTGACGATCGGCACGCTCTTGCCGCCGTGGATCTGGTACGAGCCGATCGAGTGGCCGTTCAGGTTGCGGATGCTCTTGACCGGGTACGTCTTGCCGTTGATCGTCACCTCATACGACTCCATCACCTCCTGGATCGCCGCGCCGATCTCGCCCAGACGAGCGTCGATGCCCGCGTGCTTGATTCCCTCCTCCGTCGCCATGCGCGCG
>JAADYH010000686.1:0-15968 GCA_023338125.1 Phytopythium aichiense | reverse complement strand
CTTCTGCCAAACACTTGACAAGGTCGACATGCTGGAGCTTTCGTTTACCAGTAACTCAGCTAAGAGCGGAGGTTGCATTTTCTGGCACTCTGTTGATGATCCTGCGCCAGTCTACCCATGTAAGGACTGCTTGATGACCAACAACAGCCTCTACGATATCTCGACCAACACGCGCAGCGTTGAAGTGATGTGGTGGCCGACAAACGTGTCGAGTGGGCTGGTCATATTACAGCCTTCGGACGAGGAATCCTTCAGCTCCATCCCGTCCACGGAGAAGAGTGTGGCAGAAACGATGCTGGTGTGGCCTCGTCTGCAAGCAATCGACCTGTACGGACAAATCGAAGTTTTGGACTTTGAGACCGCATGCAGCGCCTCAAGCCACTCGACGAATGAGTCTGACTACATCAGCTTTAAGCCGCGAGACACAATCAAAGCTACAGCTGGCGTTGTCTCTTTTGAAGGCGCAACGTTTTCGGGCGACCCACGCGACGAAGAGTATCAGTTGCAGATGTCGTGTCTGGTACCGGAGCAAGGTGCGCTTTCGTTCACCCAAGGCGTCAAGATGCTGTCATGCCCACCAGGCTATTCAACCGACAACAAGTACGGTGCTAATCGTCTGTCAGGTATGCAGCTCACCAAGTTCCGGTATTGATGTGATGTGTGATTCTTTCCATGGTAGGAAATGTTCGAGGTGCCAGAAGGATCACTACAGGTACAGCCTCGATGCTGTAAGGGGCTGTTTGTTCATCTGTCACCAGAATCTTACAGTTTTGGGTTATGTGTGTGTCAACAACGCGCAGCTTGGATGGCGTGCGGTGTTATGCCTGCCCGACTGGGTCAAAGTGTACCATCGCCGTTCGGCGAGCAACTGAAACGGTTGCGAGTGACTACGGATCGGCATCACCGCGCACGAAAGAGGGCTACTACCTGTTCGAGTCACCGGCTTCGAAGCACGCGAGGCAGTGTAACCCGAGCAATTGGAAAGACGGCGATCCGTGCAAGAAAGAGGTCGAGATGGCTGCAGAAAACGTGACAGATATCATCAACAACTGCGCAAACGCAAACGGGTTCAAGGATTACTGGACGGCGGACCGAGCGTTCTCGTGTCTATCCGGGTTGTCGTTCTACGCATGCGAGGTGAGTGGCATTATGTCCTTCTTGGGTGCTCAGATATCTTAACTCGATTGCGTCTTGCGTGCCTAGATTGAAAGTGCGTGCCAGGCGGACATTACAGTCCAGGCACAGTCACTTGCCATTTCAACCGGAAGCGCCTGTGCAGAAGGCTATAATCAAGCCATCTGCTCTGTGTGCGCTGATCACTACAAGAAGACCAAGTCCAATACTTGCCTGCGTAAGTTCTCGGAGCGTCGTCGCAACTCCCTGGTATGAAGGAATCCATGAACTAACCACTGGTATGTGTACATATGCTGTGTCCAGCTTGCGACCAAGCCAATGCTGAAGTTCGCGCCTCGGTTCGGTGGCAGAACTTCGTCATCCCGATCCTGATTGTGCTCGGTGTTCTTGCCGCTATCTTCGCCGTGCGCATATACCTGCGAGATCTTACCGAGATCTCTCTGCTGGAGAAAGCGGAGGCAGACCGTCGTCTCCGACCGCCGACAGCAGCGCGTCCTCGGCGACAAAGCGTTGTGGACTTCGCAAAGGCACAGTACCGCCGCCAGTCGGTTGTTGTTGTTGGTCGCTTAGAGCAGCTCAAGGCCCGATTCAAGCGGAAACCCAAGAAGGATGCCAAGATTCTGTTCGGTATCGAGGTTGATCCTCCGGGCCACAAGTTTCCAGTCAAGGCTGGCAAGCTCAAAATCTTCGTGGGCTTCTTCCAGATATTCGGCAACTTCCGCGACGCGTTTGTGATCAAGTGGTCCTCCGATATGCAGAATATCATGGCCGTGTCAGCCAAGTTCAATCTGGTACGACTTGTATCAGCCACACTTACAATTGTGAGACGATGGAGCTGACGTTGGTTGTGATCGCTCCACAGGACCTCGTCGCCATCGCCGGGATTGACTGCATTGTGACAACGACCTTCTACTTCAACTTCACGTAAGTCAGTCAAGTTGCTGTTTCGCTCTGGGAGAAGGCACACTGACGCACTCTTTTTTTTTCCAGCATCACTGTGATACTTGTCGGCATTACGCTCGCAGTCGTCACGGCCTACTTCTACGCCGGGTTACGCAGCTATCGGAACAAGCTTCAGCTCATCCCGCGCAACTGCCTACGATGTGGACTGCCGGTTTTCGAGAGCGAGGCTGTTCGCAACGATGAAGAGTCCCTGAATCCGTTCGTGCTGGCGCGCGTGTGGTGGCGTGCGAGGCGTTTTGCCCATGCTGCTACAAGTGTTCCAACAGCAGGGACAGACACCGAAGTCGGCCCTAAAGCCGGCGGAGTGGCATCAGCCAATACTGGCGAACGAGATGGCACAGTACAAGCGGAAACACGCAGACTGAAGCGCGAGTTCGGTATGTCCCAGGTGCGCACTCCGTACCTCGGTATCTTTCGGTCCGTGCACAAAGAGTGTCCCGTGAAGCAACACACGCTCTCAGGTGCGATCCTGGAACGAACGATCCGCAGCAACTTGCGGGTTTGGCAGGCGCGGGTGAAGCTGCGCATGAACTACCTGACGTACCGCAACAAGTGCCTCAAACTTTATTGCTGGATCGCGTTGTTCCTTTACCCAACGGTGTCCAAGACCATCTTGGCGATCTTCAATTGCCAAGAGATCGGAGACGTCTACTATCTCGTGCAGGACCGCCGGATTGTGTGCTATGACTCGACATGGGTGGTCTTTGGCGTTGTTGCCATGGTGGGTGTAGCCGTGTGGGTCGTTGGCATCCCATTCTTCTTCTGGCTGCTCATCTGGCTCGCTCAAGATCGCGGCGTCAGCGCTCGGCTGAAGCTACTGCGCAAGCCTCAATGTCGGCGTCTCCGTAACAAATGGCTCAAGGAAGTGCTTCAGCAGCAAGCAGCCGACGGCGTTCTAGTTCGCGACATGGGCAACCGTGACGTGCAAGATGAACAGCTGGCCAAGTACATGAAGCGCAAGAACCTTACGGTGCGCTGACGATGATTTTATACCGTACAATTTTGTTATCAAACTCACACCCGTGCTATTTTCTCGTCAGGACTCCACCGTTCAAGCCCGGCTTGGCTTCATCTACGCCGAATGTAGGGAATCATCTCTTTTTGGATGTTTGCTGTGGCTTGTGAGTAACGGGCGGTTGTTCTCCTCCCATAGATTCCCAGTCCTATTGGTGGTTCGAGGTCGTCGATCTCTCGCGCAAGCTGTTCCTGAGCGCCGTGATCGTGTTCGTCCAGGATGGAAGCGTCGAGCAAGTGTTGCTTGCTGTCACGGTTTGGTGCGTTTGTTTATGCCCGATGACGTTTCATCCATACTTTCGCATGCTCACACCACCCTTGTCTTATGCTTGGCTTGTGCGTGTGCCACCAGTCTCGTGACGATGTGGTTCCTGCTCTTCTTCCAGCCCTACGAAGACTACTCGGATAACTTGGTCGCGAGCATTACGCAGCTCCAGCTCTTCTTGACGCTGTGGCTCGGCATCCTGATCCAACTCAACGACCTGAACGAGGAGTCGCTCATCAACGAGTCACTGCTTAGTGCACTGCTGGTCGGCACTTGCTGCGCTGTCACCATCTTTGGTGTTGGCATGATCATCAGCGAGGGCATCATGGACTCGCGGCGCGCGTACCGAGAAGAGAAGAACGCACGCGCTGAGCGCGTACGCCAAGAAGTCCGCAAGCGCTGGAATATGGTGTTCAACTTTGTATCGTACGAGTCGCAGGTCGAGCGCTTCGGCGGTCTTAGCTTCTCGCGATTCAACATCCCAGCCATGATGGAGGCGTTCCGACGCACGAAGCTCGGCGAGTCCAATAAGTTCAACGACCAACTCGTGCGCGAGTCGTCGGTGGAGCTGCGGCTGGAGGAGCAGTTCTCACGCGAAGGGGACACGCGCGGCGAAGAGGAGGAAGAGGAGCAGATAATCAGCTACGTGAACCCGCGGTACCTGAAGCAGCACACCGAGTAGCGTGCTACGACAGCCAATTCATCTCATGGTTGCGTTAGCATGTGCGTGCATTTACAGTGATCGTCTAGTCTAGATATGGAACGCTTGATGGCGAACCAAGTCACCGCCAAACATTACACCGACATAATGTACTCGATCTACATACTTCGAAGTAACTATCTCAGAAGCGGTTGGAGACGCGCTTGCCGACGCCAGAGCCGGCCATACCGTAGTAGCAGATCTGACACTCCTGCGTTTTCCACTGGTATGCTCCATCGCGAACGTCAAACCCCACGGCGAACTCGGCGCAGTAGCGGTCATACAGCGCCTCCCATTCGCGGAAGGTCACGATCTCGTACTGCCTCGCCGGATACGACGCGAGCCTGGGCATGGCAGTAAGTGAACGTGAGCGTCATGGTGACAGCACAGCAACGCAAAGCAGGCGTACACACCCCTGGGTAGCGCGCAGAGACTGCTCGAGCGAAAAGCCTGAGAGGAACATGGAGATGTACGGCGGCACTACGGATCGCCGGTGCGCGAGGCACACGAGCTCCGAGTTGAGGATCGGGCCAGGCGCATCGTCTCCTTGGCTGCGCACGAACTTGCGCCACTTGATGAGCCACTTCTTTGGCACCAAGAAGTAGGAGGACGCGTTGGCACGCGCGCCGCAGTGGACGAGCGAGAGCGCGCGGGGCGACGTCGGTGCCCGCGACGCGTCTCGAGGCGCAAACAGGTTGGCCGGGTAGCCCGTTTTCCGCAGCAAGAGCTCGGCGAGCGCGTCCGAGCCGGAGATCTCGGCTTCGAACCGGGTACGCTTCTTCTCCTCGACCTCGTGCTCGCGCGCGTCCTGCTCGAGGATGCATTCGCTGCAGTCGGCGCTGGACGCCAGCGGGAACGCGCGCAGCTCCGGGGCGTAGACCGACAGCCTCCTGAACGTCCCGCGCGTCAAGATCACGCGCCGGCTGCGTCCGACGCACTGACCCAGCGGCAGCAAGCGGTCGTGCGCGCACACGATCATGCTGCCTGCAGACTGGAGCGCTGAAGCATTCGCGTCCACGAGCGCTCGGTCCGCGGCATAGCCTGAGGCCGCGTCCGCCACCTTCCTCTTTCCGCTCTTGCCCCCGCCGCTGCCGCCGCTGGTCGGTCGCGTACGCTGCTGTTGCTGCTGCTGCCTCTTGAACTGCAGCAGGAACTGCTCGTACACCTGGCTGCTGCGCTTCCACGCGACCAGCCAGGCCTTGCTCACGACCACGCTGGTCCCGCGGCAGGACGCGGCGTCCTCGAAGGGTACGACGGACGCGCGCGCTAGCAGGTCCTTGACGCGCAGCACTTCGGCGCAGCGCAGCGTCAGCAGCGAGCGCGGCCACCGCGCGTCGTCCGCGCGCAGGAAGGGCGTCACGTCCCCGAACCGGAGCGAGATGACGAGCTGCAGCGCCTCGCGCACCGCCGGCGAGTGAGGCGCCAGCGCGCGGCACGAGAGCGCCAGCTGCAGAACGTCGCGCGCCGGCAGCAGCTCCAGCAGCTGTGCCAGCACCGGCGGCGGCACGCGCTCCATCGCGGTGGCGGCGGCTCGGAGCAGCGGATATACTGAAGGGACGAGAAACCACAGGACGGCGCGTCAACCAGACCAGACCAGCACTCACCCAATGGAGTGATTGGGTTTATGGGTGTTTACTAAATACCCATTAACCCATTCATACCTCTACAGAAAGTATGAATGCGATAATGGGTATCAGAAGAGATACTCGTGAGAAATATAATTATTGGCATTCAATATGAAATCAAATATAATAAAATTGTCACATATTCAAACAAATGTCCTTCGTACACTGCATTTAGTTATCAAATGCGTATGACATCAACACCTCAACTACACTCAAAAGCAGATGCACTTTCCGTTGGTGAACCGACGCCGAGTTTTATTTCACATAACCTGCTTGTCCGAAAATATAAAAAGACGTCATTCCACCTACAGAAAGTGCATATGATTTTGAGCATATTTTATATGATGACGTCATCGCAGGACAACAAAATCCAGAGCTACTTCACATGTCTTATTCTGGATGCCAGGAGACGAACGAAGGGAGGAGAGAGAAAGAAGTCAGTAGAAAATGAAGTGAGATTGTTGGCGTACAAGGGGCGATCAAACATCCGTCTGAACCATTCATTTCCCGTGTATAGGATATGCCAGGAATTCCTCTGCATCTACAAGGTTGTGCAGGTTTTAGGCGCTGTGTTACAGGGTGACGATTCATACGTCAATACACATCACAAAAACAACGACAGTGTCGGTCAGTTGTCCTGCAGAGTGATCATCTTCTGAAATGTATGACGGTGGAAATAGCCGTTGCCAACCGAAACGGCCAACCTGGCTGCGGCTACTTCCACCGTCTTATATTTTGGCTCGCTTGAACACGCGCGTGAACGCAGCACCGCCTCCCGGTCGTAGACACCGGCCGGCCAGTCCAGCTGTTCCCCACCGCTGCTCATCCAACAACGCGCTCGGGTAGTGAGTGCGTTGACGACTCGCGTCCGCCTGCGAAGGAGGCCCCGCGGCCGTTGGTGCGTGTTATCTCTGCGTTGATCGTTGTGGCACGAGGGTGTCGCTGCTACAAACTGGCAAAGGTGGGACTGCCCAACCAAGACCAACTCGATGAGATCACCAATCCTGCCTGAGTTATGAGACGACGAGGTGACGAGAGCGAGAGAGAAGAGTCGATTGTGCTTGTGTGTGGGAAAAGCAGAAGTGTATTAGGTGGTGGAAGACCTGGAAGGTCTGAGACTGCAGTCCATGGGGCACCATGTGCTCAGGCTTCAAGTGGTTACACTCTGGAGCTGCGACCCTTCAAACACGGTCGTTACAATATACCGGTATGATATCGATAGTATAACCGAAGCTGAATACCGGTAATTACCAGTTACGGTTCGGCTGGCCCAGAGCCATCAAGTACCGTACATTAGACCTGTACATTGATTAATGACTGATACGGTACTCTGACAGCCCTCTCTGGGTCTGTTCCAGCAGACGTGGCAGACATATGGCTTCTTTCCATTCAGTTCAGTCAGTTCCGTCAACATCAGGTCAAAAATGGATTCAGTCCAGTACTGTATAACTCAGCTGGTGTGTGTGTCTGAGGGCGGCATAATCATCATGCTGGATTCCGTGCCCAGCAGTTCCACAAAGATAGCCAATGATAGGAGAGGATTTCAAATCGTGGCAAGAATTCCTGATTCAGAATCCAAATGGATTTGTCCACATGGAAATTAGGACTCCACGTTTGTGGTTTAGTCTCGTGTTGTGAATGATTTAGCCGTGCCTCACGTGGTTTTAGAGCTGTATTCATTGCATGCGTATGCTTATTTGAAGAGAAAAATGTGTTGACCAGATACACCCGGCATCTCACCCATAATTTGAGGTTGAAGGGCGAAAAGAAGGCAAATAAAGCGGAGGTTTCAGATGTCACCGAGGTCACTTTTGCTTTGTCATCACCCCTGGACAGGCATTGGTCGTATCCTAGTTCGTTTGAACGAAAAGGTCGGTACAAGCATTGGTCCTTCAGGACCGTCATTGGCTATGACACGGGTCGTCTCTCTAACATTTTGTGGCGAAGGATGGTGGCGTCAACGAGGCGTAAAAAGAAGCTCATCATCCAGCACCAAGAGTACTACAGCCCCAAGTATTCGCTGTGCGGCTTGTTTGCCGTCAACAACGTGATCCAGCAGCGGGACCTTCAGACGCCGGAGAAGATGCGCGCGGTGCTCGACCGGCTCAAGATTAATCAGCCCGATATCGACCACGGCCACGGGGCGTACTCTATGCACGCGTTGCATGAGGCGCTCCAGAAAGAGGGGTATGAGCTCCACTGGGTGATGAAGAAGGGCCAATACAAGGCGCGAAGGGACGGCGCGTGGCTCGGATCGTCCGCTCCAAGCACCTCCGTCTCCTCGTCATCGGACGGCGTCCAGGGCAGGAAGTGGGCACGTACCACTGCATCGCCCGGACTGTGATCGCTCACGAGTCGACCTTCATCGACACCGACAACTACCACTTCTTCAAGAACGACGAGAACGCGCTTGAAAGGTTCTTTGCTCACATCGACAACATTTACACGGTCGAAAAAACTGGGTGGCAGCCAGAGGAGTAAATACCCCAAATAAAGTGTTCTGGGAATATATCGTTTGCTCGTTTTGGGTGTCACTGTTGTTTTGAGTTTATTTTTCTAAAGTCTCGAGGTCCGAAAATTTTACAAATGTGTTTTTGGTCAACTGCTATACTTCGCGACCACCTTCCAAATCCATTCAACTCGTCTCGCCTCGCGGACGGGTGATTAATATTGTTTGAAGACACATTATTGTTTTTAGATGCATAAATCATTTGTATCGAAATATGTATGATATATGTTTTATTGTACTATTGGATAAAGCATTTACCATATGATTCTACGATTTAGATCAATGTGATTGAAACAATAATCGTGTGATAAAACCAGTTGTAATAATTCTGCGTGTAAAAATACAAACATCAAGTTTACCGTTTTGGTGCTAAAAATTAGGCCTCTTGATGCCTTCATTTTTCTGGGTCTCCATTTGATATTTGTATGTGGGCGGCCATTCTCCTGTTTTTTATCACGGAAATGGTCTATGTTTTAGCCATGCTGTTTTGAAGCGTCACTCTTTCGGAGTGATTTCGGAGTGCAGATCCGAAATGGCGCCTGGGGACGAGCGACCACGAGAGACACACGCAACGCGTTATAGCAACCACTGAGACGCGTAGCTCTTGGTATTTGTAAGTGCAAGTGCAAGTGTTGCCCAGTCCAAGCGCTCGACACCTCGACACTCTGGCCTGGGCAAAGCTGGTGACGGCACGCACCGTGCTCGGCCGTGATCCCTGCGTAACAATGCATCGCTGAAATGGACAAAAATGCTGGGGTCCATAACTTCCCGGATCGGTGGCTGAAAGGAGTACCGTGGTCCTCCAGATACAAAACTGGCACTTTTGTCACCATCTCACTGAGTCGCCTCCACTGCCCTGTTCGCGACCGAGGTCCTGAAGGCAACCAAGCTCCTGTTGGTGGCTGCGCTCCTGTGGTGGGTGTGAAGGTCCTCCACAACGGCGACCAACTCGAGCTGAGCATGCATGTGGCGCGGCTCGCGCGGCTGGCAGACCGCGCGCCGCTGGCGGTGGCACTCCCGCGGCGCCGCGAAGATGCAGTGTTTCGTGGCGCAGAGGTGGATCCTGTGAAGCCTCTCGCGTCTGGCAATGCCAGCGATGCGCGGGGATCGTCGCAGGAGCGGGAGACTCGCGTCGTGGTCAAGACCCGGCCGCGGCAACTGCATTACCTCGTGAATGGGCACCTCGCGGTAGGCGCCGCGCGTTGCCCTATTGCGTCCGTCGCAACATACTATCGGCAACTCACATGCTGTGTTTCTGGATGCCGTGTCGCCGCCTTCAGTGCGTGGTGCGCTCGCACAGCCCGATCACTGCGGTGGATGGCATCCAGCTGTCCGGCATCGAGGATGTCGCGTCCTCGCTCAAGACGCCACAGCTTCTTGTCACGACCGATGATGGAGGCGTTTGGCTCGTCACACTCCCATCTTCCGACCAGCGGTCGTGTCGTGGCGGCGTCGCTTCGACCCAGCTCTGGCTGCAGAGATCTGGTGGTGCGCTGCGGCTGTCGTCGATCGCCCCAAGTGCTGGGCATTCGTCCCTGTCGACCGGCATCACTCCCACTCAGTTCTCGAGCTCGCTGGCGAGTCAGTCGGGTAGTAAGCAAGCTAAGCTGGTGTATCAAGTCCCTGGGGCCGTCAGCATCGAGCACATTCAGCTCGTGGGGGCAGAGATCGCGGTCGTGCGCAGTGTGATCGCTCCTACAACTGTCATTGTCAATCAATGGGCTGCTCCTGCTGGCACGGAGAGTGGCGACGACGACATGGAGCATGACGTCAGCATCGAACTGGACGATCTCGAAGGCGATCAGTCCTCGTGCTCGTGGTCTGTTCACGGAAGCAACAAGCGCTTCGCTGGATTACTTGCCAGCTTGTTCCCAGAGGACGCCGAGCACGTACAAGACACGCTGTTTGTGATCCAAGGGGATGCAGATGGATGCATCCGGTTTGCAACGCTTCCAGTTCCGTGTGAAATCGACCGTTTAGGCACGCTAAATCTCGGCAGGTCCGGTAGGCTGATGGACTCGATCGGTGAGCCGATCGCGGCGATCATCCCGTTCTCCACTGTTGCAGCGCCACCTGCAACGCACAGTGGGTGCCTACCGAGCTGCGACGCACTGTTAGTCTGCGGCATACATGGCCGACTCGCGATCTTTTCGTCTACGGTATCCGGAGCAAGTGTCAATCACCCAGCGCAATCGGAAGTACGCCGCTATCAGCGACTCCAACTTTGCCACGGCTTCACAATCCAGTCTATCGCAGTCATGCACAGCCTCGCGGTGCTTGTTTACTGTTATCAAGGCTCCGCTTTTGTCTGCTCCTGCGCGGAGCTGGTGCCCTTCGCGAATGGGCAATACGGTGGTGCCAATGCTAGCGCAGCACTGTTTGGCAAGAGTGCGCGAAGGTTGCCGTTCCCAGCGGTACGTTTTTGGATCTATATCTTCATTGGGAAGGTGTCGTCTGATTGGGAAGTATCTGACCGGACTCGGGATGATCCGTACTCACCCTCTGCAGGACCTGATCCGATTTGCAGTCGATTCGTCGGAAGACACCGTTGCCATTTTGTTCGCGTCGGGGCGAGTAGTGTCGATGGAGATGGCAACCTTTTCTACGGTTGCGGCACGTGTTCTACCGATCGAACCAACCCTCGTATCACAAGAACAAGCACCTGTAGCAGCAACTGCTGTTGCAGCTGACGCTGGTGAGCCTCCTAATCGAGATGCCCCCACTTCTCGGTCCGGTCCAGGTGGAAATGGTGGTGATGAAGGACGAGTGCGCTTCTTGCTCGAGGAAATCGCCAAAGTATCGGAACGGTCTGCAGACGAACGAGTGCAATCGCTTGCGTTGGACAATCACCTTGAGGCGCTCCATTCTGCCTTGGAGGTGCAGCGACTCGTCCGAACCAAAGGTACAGCAAAATTGTCTGGTTGCTTGTTGGGAACGTTCATTTGGAACACTGCTGACTTTCTCGGTTGCGATTCAACGTTTGCTGCATTGTGTCAGGGGTGGACTCTGTCATCTCTTGCAGCACTCGTGCTTCGCGAGCCGTTTGTGGCACTTTCGCGGATCGCAATACTGTCGCACTTACATGCTTCGTTCAACTGGGTAAGCACTCGTCGGCTATTCAGTCGCTCGAGAGCTGGTACGAATTGCTGCTCGTAGACGTGTCAATTATTATGGTCTGATGACGTTGTTTTGGTTGTGATGGACAGGATGATCAGAGTCCATTTGCAGGCTCAACACGAGGATGATGGCGCCGCGACGTACACGTTCCCACTGCAAAGTTCAGCGGAAGGCAGCATCGGAGGAGACACCACATTGGTCTTAGACCCCGAGGCTTTGCGGTTGGACGAAACCGCGGTCCTGACGGTGACGTGTGAGCTTGTGTTCCGCCCGCATACCAACTCATCGCCCGTCTGTCGAAGTGGTTTCGACAATGAAGATGAAAGTGCTTTCGCGCTGGCGATCTCTATCGGAACGCCACAACAGCTACTCCTCGTCCAACTCGGAGAGCCCGTGAACGAGCACACTTCAACGACTGCAGCTTCGCCGGCACGCCGCAGTATTGAACCGTCTCGATACGCATCTCGATATGCGTCGGCTGACGAAAAGTCGAGTGGGCACAGCGTCGTCCAATGGTGGTCGGCGTTGGCGTCCCATGCCGAATCCGACGACTCTTTTGCCGGCATTTGGTCAAAGGTGACTCGTGTGGCATCGGAGCAGAGCCCAGAAGAAGGCAGGTTGTCCCTAACGAAGCTGACAAGCCCCTCGCGCTTCTCGATGACAATCCCATCGATTGTCCCTGCCACCGAGAGGGGCCAACCGGAAAGTACTCTGGTCGAGTGCATGCTCCAATTCCTCGGGCGAGTTTTACCGACGGCAGAGGCATCCATGCTGAGGCGTAATTGCCGAGTTGTGCAAGGCAGCAAGCTGTGGCTCACGCTGCGGACTTTGTCTGGTAACTTGCTGCTTCTGAAGTTGCAGCCACAGGGTAGTGCTGGTGCGCTATCTGTCGTGGTGCAGTGCTCGGACTCTTCGGAGTTGTCCGCGGTACGTCTGCGCACCAATCTGAATTATCACCGCGGTGTCCAGTGAGTGTGCTGACTTTTACTCCTGCCGTGGAGTTAGATGCGGGCGACTCTGGCTAGGGCAGCAGTGGAGATGGAAGCCCAAGTGCAGCACGATCCTCACGCGGTCAACCATGCGTGTGGTCGCCTGTCGCTGGTTCTAGGCAGTCATATGGATGCGATTGTGGGTCTGGAGGCGCTCGTACAGGTGATCTGACACCAGTTTTCGCCATGCATTGAAGGCTTCGCATGTTGACTGACGCTTGGTCCGCTCTCAATGGATTTAGGAGCTGATGGAAAAGGTCGCCACCAGCCTGGACGACACTGCTGGTTCCTCTGCGTGTACCGATGAGATTGTGCACGCGTTCGCACAGCTTTCGTCCATTGAAGCGCAAGTGCTCGACATCTACTGGAAGTCGCGGCGCTCGCTCGACAAAGCCAACCTGTGATTACGCTGGTAGACAGTCGAGCTAACTCAAACATGCAAGACCAAAGCTTTTGGTCGCAGCCATCAACACGGAGCTCATCCTTTGTTGCTCAAAGCTCCTCGGTAGGTAGGTTTTGCTCCCGCAGGGACGCTTTCTCGGCCGACGTCGAGACGGAATACAGCCGCTGCGGGGTGGTCAACAGAGTAGCAGCGTGAGTCGTTCCATCTGATAGACGGCGGCACTGATTGCAGACAGGATGTATACCTCGAAGAAGCGAGGGGCGCGGGACGGCCAAAGGATGTAGACGAGTGCTGCGTAGACGAAGAGGTCGGCGGACGTGGACATGGCTGCGACAGTCTCCTCGCGCACCCACGGCGAGAGGAACGCGGCGATGAGCACCGTGACAGGCAGAGCAGCGATGTAGACTCCGAAGAGTGCGCCGATCTGTCGAGGGACAACGTCAGCCGGGTGAAGGAAGGGTGTGTGAGAAGTGGTTGCCTTTACCTGAAGGAAGAAGCGGCGCTTGCTGGTGCTCTCTTCGAGCTCACGGGTCTCGAAAAGAGTGACGGCGAACCACCCAAGCACTGCTAGCTGGATGGAGCAGATGCCGACTCCTGGCCACGACTCGTAGATGTAGAGCGTTGACGCCGGGTCGAGCCACACGAGGTACCACATGGCCATGGACAGATAGAGCCCGAGGAAGGTGACCATGACACACGAGAGCGTCTCTTGTCCGTGCAGCGTGACGCTTGTGATCGTCCACCCCTTGGCGACGAGCATCGCCAGCAAAATGGTGCCAACTCGCACAAACACCTGCACGATCTTGGCGGCATAGTAGAAGAATACCACGCCGACACCGTTGGCGGCCAGCGCCACGTAGTGCAACCCAAGCAGCGAGTTCGCCGCAAAGAAGAAGGCCACCACCATGGTCAGCAACTTGACGATCGGGTGGAACGACTCGGACTGGCGCATGGCGCGCGCGGAGATAGTCTGCGCGACAGCCACGCCCGCGCTGAGCACAGCCATGATGCTGTAGATGAATGGCAGGCCTCGCTGCTGCACGGGCAGTTCACTCCCATCCGCCTGCGTGAAGTGGAGCTCGAACCATGAGGAGAAATAGTACTTGTCGAAGTCCTGCTGCGTGATTTGCGTGAAGGACGGGCGGTATTGGTCGCCGCCAGGCACACACCGCGCGAGCGCGACATACCAGAACCGCGGGCGGATGTGCTCGTGCACGTCGAACTCGAACTCGAAAGGGATGTCGAGGTCGTTGGTGGAGGCCGTCACGTTGAGGACGCGCTTGGTGTGGCGCGGCGACAGCTTGCAGCGGCAGTCGCAGCTCGGATCCGCCATGATATAGTTCCAGAAGAGCGCCTCGTCGTCATAGATGGCCACCTGCAGGTCGTCTACGTTGGCCTCGATTTTGCCAGAAATGTGCTGCATCGTCGAGGCGGTGGCACAGCATTCATGAGTCGGTATGCCGAGAAGCAAGTAAGGCTGCGCCAAGAGCGTGAGAGAGTGCATGGCGGACGTACCCCGGCGACCTCGGCGAGCGTCGGCTTGTAGGAGAAGCAGAACTTGCCGGCGTACGCGAACTGGCGGCCGACGAGGAAGCCCGAGATGATGCTGCCGTGTGCGACGCCCATGAGGCTCGCAGGGACGCAGAGCGCGACCAGCGCGGCGACGAGCATGCGCGTCATGTTCGAGAGATCAGAGTTGAACGCGTCAGCTGACCAGGCGGTCGACCAAAGCCCGAGTGAGGCGCGTGCCCACAGCTTCGCGATCTTTTCTTTCCTCAATCTGCGGCGTCGCTCGCATTCCATTCGAACAGATCCACGCAACCTTTGGGCGACTGGGTCCACGCAACCTTTGGGCGACTGGGTCCACTTCAAGTTGGGTGCGCTACAGTCTATCCCGGCATTACAGCTTCCCGTGTTGAAGTCCGTGGCTCGGGCAGCGACCTCATTGGAGCATTTTTACCAGCGCCATGCCAATCAGGAACCTGGAAATGAGTCGAGGGGCTGCTGTCGACAGCGGGCTGTCATTAACGCTTTCCATGGGGCTGGAATCAAGCCCGGCGAGCTCACTCCCAGAGGCTGTTCATTGGCGAATATCCGAGGCGTTGCATCCGTCGCTGGTGGAGAGAGGAATCCAGCAACATTGGGATAGTCACCACACATGCAAATGCAGTTGCTCGCACGACACGAGCTGCCAGCGACATCACTGCCACTGACGCCACCAGCGTTTGACACGCCATCGCCTCCACTCGAGCCGTCAGTGGCAGTCGTGTCGGAGGCTCGAGCACGGTCGTTGTGGGCGGCACCATTCATCATTCTGGCGTTGGTGCGGTGCGCAGCGGCGGACTGAAAGTGACTAGCGGTAGCAGCAACGTGGACGTTGGTTTCAACGGCTCTGCTGTGGTGGGCTGTGTAGCGTCAGCTAGTTCGTCTCCGCCCGACCTTGAAAGTGCTTGGTCCATGTCCGGACACCCCAGAGAATCTCGTGCCTTTGTCAGTTTGTAACAAATGCTCGGGTCCGCGGTTCGGGAGACGCCTTGAGCCCACGACTGGCCACCCAGGGAAGACCACAGCGGGTCCGACCTCGACGACACCATTGCTGATGTCCGCACATTCGAGTCGCCGTTCAGTAAGCGTGCGGTTGGCACGCGCTTCAAAAGGCCCCGGATTGCTCATGGCGAACACGAACGAGAATCAGGAGTGGAGACAATTCTGAATATCCAAACATTTTATGCAAGTCCATGGAATTCCACAAACCAAATATCGATATTCAACAACATGCAAAGCGAGTTACAACACAACTCAGATAACAAATATATTTTTTTTCAGCGTCCACATTTCGTGCGATTCTCAATCAACTCGTCCGACAAGGGCGGACGAAAAGAGGCGAAACATAGAGACACGTTGCCGAACCATAACGCACGAACTCACAGCTCAATGAACAGCAAGCATCTCGTCCTCCTCTTCCTGCTCACGTTCCCCCGCCCTCTCGCTCCGTGCTTCCCACTGCAGCTGCTCCGTTGCAGTGACCCGACCCTCCAGCCGCTCGGATCGCTCTCGAAAGTGATGCGGACACAGGTTCGCGGTGCGCTCGTAGCCCGGCTTGATGCAGCCCGCGACCGCGCAGCGCTTGCGACCGCCGTGAGCCCAGCAGAAACCGCTCGACACGGCCACCTTGGTACATCCCACCTGCCGGCACTTGGTGCCGCCACCGTGCGACCAGCACAGTCCGCGCGCCTTGGCCTTGCGCGT
>JAADYH010000685.1:0-15977 GCA_023338125.1 Phytopythium aichiense | reverse complement strand
CGTGTTCAACGGCTCGGTGGCCGCCGCCGAGATCCCCACCGGCTTCGTGCACAACTACCACCAGGACTGCTGGCTCGACGCCGACGGGACGTCCATCGCCGTCAACGACACGGTCGACGTCAAGGTGATCAAGGTGCACGTGGCGGGCGGGATGGTCGCGATCGAGGCGACCATGCGCTTCAAGGGCTGCAAAGTTTCCACCGCGTCCACGCTACAGCGGAGCCGCAAGACGACGTTCGCGACTGAAGAGGAGGAGGAGGAGGTGGAGCAACCAGTTGTGGTCGCCGACAAGAAGAAGAAGGCCAAGAAGACGGTCACGGTCAAGCAGGAGGAAGCGGAAGAGCAGCCGGTTGTGATCGCTGACAAGAAGAAGAAGTCCAAGAAGCGCAAGCAGGCCGAAGTGGCGGCGGAGGCGTCTGTGGCCGCAGCGGTGGTCGTCAAGAAGGAGAAGAAGAGCAAGCACAAGGACAAGGACGAGAAGAAGCACAAGAAGAAGAAATCCAAAGCCGAGTAGAGCGGCGCCGAGATAGCGGATAGAGCCGGCGATCCTAGAGGCGTGAGCGAGGTGCCGCTGCATGCTGCGTATTGAATTATCTTGTGTCCTTGTACGTCTCTGGTGCTCTCTGCTTGCGCCTTCGTGCTGCTGACAGGTCGAGGGTGTCGCCATGGCGTTTGATGCTTGTCGAGTCGGTTGGGGGCGTGGGGAGGAACACGAAGAAGGTGAAGCAGTCGTCGCGAACGAATGGAAAAGCAGGGTGGTGTATCTATCCAACCACGAGCGTCGAGTGAACTCGTGTGGGCTGAGCGCGTCTTGAACGTCTCGCCACGACGCTTACCGCCGCCAGGTCTCCTTCATCAGCTTGATGTCCGCGAGGTCGTCCTGCAGGATGCTGGTCAGGTGCTCGAGTCCCTGGCGCTGCTGGTCCAGGAACTGGGGCATCATCAACAGAAGCACGTCGGTCAGACAATCACGAAGGCTGCGAATGCAGTCCACGGCAGACCAGCATACCTGGTACATGCGCTGGAGGTCGTCGGGGGTGAGCTGGTGCGCCGACGGCGGTCCCTGCGGCCGCTGCTGCACGCGCTGGAGCGTCACCACGTCGTTTAGCCGCGCCTTGTATTGCCCTGGCGCGTCCAGCAGCGTCTGCAGCTTCTTGAGCGCCGACCTGGGTCCACAGCAGCGGACAGCTCGGTCATTCCTTGTCATCTACTAACGACCACGCAGTAGCGAAGGCATCACGTACACCAGGTCGAGTTCTTCGCGCTGCAGCGGCTTGCCGAGGTTTTGGAGGAACTCAATGTCCTTCATGACCTGCTCACCATGACACCGCGTGTGAGCTTCACCACCTCGATCAGCAGATCCACACACAGGTTCCTCCGCCTACCTTGACGAGAGCGTGGAAGAGCTGGACGTGCTCGTGGCGGCACTTCTCGAGCTTCTCCTCGGTCGCGCGCGTGTGCTTCTCCATCTCCTTGAGCTGCGCGCGCAGGTCGTCCGTGAATGTGTTGAGCTTGTCGGCGTGCGTCTGCTGCGCCTGGATGCGCTTGAGCAGCTCGCCGAAGCCCACGACGGGCACGGGCACGAGGTTGGTCGGGTCCGGGTTGTCCAGCTCGGCCTGCGTCCACAGCCGCTCGCTCACGTGCGGCGGCCGCACGTACAGGTGCCGCTTCGTCGGGTCCACCTGGTTGTACATGAGGAACTTGAACCGCGACTGCGCCGGGTCCTGGTACGCGTACTTGACCGTGTTGAGCTGCGCCACGGACGCGTCCGCGGCCGACAGGATGATCGGCGGTGGCGCCGTGGACGCCGCGGCCGCCGGTGCCGCGCCGAACGTCCCGGTTGCAGGCGCCGCCGTCGTTCCAAACCCGCCAAAGCCTGGCGTCGTTGACGTGCCAAAGCCCGGCGTCGTTGACGTGCCAAAGCCTGGCGTCGTTGACGTGCCAAAGCCTGGCGTCGTCGTTGACGTGCCAAAGCCCGGCGTCGTCGTTGACGCGCCGAAGCCAAACCCTGTCCCGGCAGCCTTGGGAGCCGTCGCGGTGCTCCCGAAGCCACCAAAGAGCGACGACCCGCCGGTGGACGTCGCGGTCGCACCGAAGCCCGAGGCGGGAGCGGCCGTCTGGCTAAACAGCGACGGCTTGGGCGACGCCGCCCCAGCGCCAGCCGCGCCGAAGCCGAAGCTCGACGTGCCCGTGGCTGGCGCCGTCCCGCCGAAGCTGAACCCGCCGCTGGCCGCCGGCGCGCTGGCTCCGGCGTTCCCAAAGCTGAACGATGAGCCGCCAGCGGCCGGTGCTGCGGCTGTCGACGTCGCTGGGGCCGCCCCGAACCCGAAGCCGCCGGTGGAAGTCGAGGCAGCCGCCGCCCCGCCAAAGTTAAAGCCGCCGGCAGCCGGTGCTGGGGCTGCCGTGGACCCGCCGAAGCTGAAGCCGCCGGGGGTCGCGCCAGCGGTGGACGTGGCGCCGAACATGACGCGAGCGAAGGGCTGCAGGGGGCGCAGGAGCCGCGGGGAGCAGGCGCAGGAGCAGGGAGGAAGCCGGGCCGAGTTGCCGCCGGGAATGGGACTCGAGCCCTTGGTTTCGGCGGCCGCCAGCACCTTGAACGGGTTTGATTGGTGGGAAAATATGATTTTGAGAGGATTTGAACGAATCAAAGGGTTCTCATGTATTTCCCGCCGTGAAGCATCATCAACGATATCATTGGTTGAAATACTTGTCATACTGCGCTACTATTGGTCTAAAATCCTTCCGAAACGTGCGTCAGCAGCGTCTCCGCGAGTGTCGAGGCCACTTGCAGCTCCTCCGCCGACGGCTCCGGCGACGCCGCCGCTCCCCTCACGGCGGCTCGCACGCAGCCGCAGGGGCCGCCGCGATGGTCGCGGATCAATCAGCTGGTGGTGCGCTTGGCGGTGGTTCCGCTGGCGTCGAAGCGGCTCAAGCGAGTGGGTGTAGCGACGCGGACACGGACAGTCTGAGGAGACTACTAGATGTCGGAGGCGTCCGTGAGGTCGCTGCGTGGCTCGACGCGATGGTCAAACAACCGGAGAGGCGGGCGGGCCCTCTCAGTGCCGAGCAGGAAGCGCGGCGCGAGGTGGCCGGCAAGCTCAAGCGCCTCGAGACGCTCAAGCGCGCCGCGGACCAGCTCGAGGCGCGGCTGCTTCGCCAGCAGCACGGGCTGGCGCTGCAGCTCACGCCAGAACTCAGCGATCGCTACTTGGGAGGGCGACAGCAACGTGAGGATGGGCGTCGGAGCTTTCCTCTGTCATATGCGCAGCAGCAGATGCTGGCGCTGCAGCACATGGACCCAGAGAGTGCGGCGTACAATGTCACGCGGGCTGTTCGCGTCACGGCAGAGCTGCCGCTGGACGGCCAAGCACTGGAAGCTGCAGCGCAGTCGCTGTTGGCCAAGCATGAGACTCTCCGCACGCTGTTTGAGCTGGACGCGATCAGTGGAGAGCCCCAGCAGATCGTGCTGCCGGTCTCCAGCATTTCAGTTCGTCCCGGCAATGATCAAGCCCGCAGCCAGCCAGTGATGCACGCGATCGTGCGGGTGCTGGACTGGACAGGGACGACGGCGGAGTACTCCGATGACAGTGCTGTTGGCGAGTTTGTCGCTTCGCAAGCCGCGTCGGTACCCTTCAACTTGGCACGCGAGCTTCCAGTCCGTATCGTCGCGATCCGAGAACCTGGCGACATTGAAGCGAAGACGATGCGATGGACGTTGGCGGTGGTGCTGCACCACATCGTCACGGATGGCGCGTCGAGTGAGATCTTCTGGAGAGATCTGTTCGAATCGTACGTGTGCTTGTTGTCTACCGACCTTGCGACCACGACGGGGAGCCTGGCGTCTCGAGAGCCCGTGGTTCACTATCGAGACTACGCGGTATGGCAGCGCGAACGCGTACAGTCAGGGGCGCTGAACGCGTCGATAGCTTACTGGTGCCGGCAATTTGACAGCGCCGAGAGGGGTGATGGTGGAGATGCTCAGGGACACAAGCCACTGCATGTGCTCGAGCTCCCGTTCGACAAGAAGCCAGCAAACACCGATGAGGCGGCTGCCAACGCGCTGAAAGGCTCTGTTGTCAAGTTCCGCGCGTCAGACGCGGCGCTTGCGCGGATGACGGCCCTGTGCCAATCACGCGGCTGCAGTCTCTTCATGGGCTTGCTAGCAGTTTTCTTCGAGCTGCTCTCTCGACTGTCAGGTGGAGCCACGGACGTGACGATCGGCACGCCAGTATCTACGCGCGACCGAGAGGAGCTGCAGCAAGTCATGGGATACTTCGTCAACACGCTGCCACTCCGTATCCGGTCGGGCTCCAGTAACACTGACGGCGTCAGTAACGCACCAGCTTCCTCCAGCGGCGAGCAAAGGACATTCACGGAGCTGCTGCAGTCTGTCCGGGACGTGGTGCTGAGCGCCTTCGCTCACATGGAGGTGCCTTTCCATGAGATTCTCGAGCATGTCCGCGCTTCGACCCGTCGGCAACGGCAGATGCAACTTCAGAGCAATGACGCTAGCTCAGAGAATGAAATGGATGAGTCGCGGCTACAGCCACTCTACCAGGTCATGTTCGCACTGGAACATGACGCCGTTAGCGCTACCAATGGGCGGAGTAGTTGTGATTTCGGACCCGAGGTACTGCTCCCCCATGCGGCTGCCAAGTTCGACTTGATGCTGACGATGCGCGTGGTAACCCATCGACGGATTGGTGACACCAGCTCAGCACTCGACGGCGAGATGGAGTTTCCTCTCGACCGATTCACGCGCGAGAGCGTGGAGCGATTCACTCGCTACTACTGCGAGCTGCTCGAACAGGTCACACGACTTCCAGACAAATCGCTTGACCAGATTCCAATGCTCCCGCGAGGGGATCAGCAGATGATCGTGAAGACGTGGGGGTCGCCTCGGCCGCTTACTGCTTCTTCGATTGCAGTCGACCAACCCGTCGGGGCATTCGCTTCTCCGTTCATCGATGAGTGCCTGCGTCAGCAGGTGCAGCTCACACCCTCAAACTGGGCGTTGCACTTCGACGACTGCGCCAGCTGGACCTATGCAATGTTGTGGCGTGAAAGCAGTCGCGTACTCCTCGCTCTCACCGGGATCTCCGCGTCTCGAGACGTTGGCAACGCGAAATGTGATACAGGCGGGAGTCAACTTCGCGTGGGACTTTTCCTCGCTCGCGGCCTGGCAAACGCGGCTGCGATAGTTGGCGCCATGCGAGCTCGCGCCGTCTTCATTCCGTTGGACACGACCTTCCCGCGCGAGCGACTGCGCTACATGATCCGCGACGCTGCTCTACATGCAGTCGTGACGCAGCGCAGTCATGAGGCGAAGCTGTCCGAATTGCTGACTGGAGAAGCTGGCGAGGGTTGTTACTGGATGGAGCAAGATGGCGGTGAGTGTGCAAACGTCCGCGTGCTCACGTGGGAAGACTTGCCTCATGCTAGCGATGGCAATGACTACCCGATCGACATCCGGCAGCAGCAAAGCAGGCAGCCCAGCCTGGAAGAGGACGCGGCGGCCTATATTCTCTACACATCAGGGGTACGTTGCTTCATGGGATGCGCTCCCATGTGCCTCCTTTCGTCGCTAATCACAGCTTTGGTGACGCTCAATAGTCCACGGGATCGCCCAAGGGTGTGGTCGTCTCGCACGGCAACCTCCTGACGACGCTGCGCTGGACGATCCGTGCTTACGAGGTGTCCAGCGACGACGTGTTCCTGCAGTCGACGTCCGCGACTCTGGATGGGTCGCTTACGCAGCTCCTGTCTCCGCTCTTGGCCGGTGGCACCGCTGTCATCACGCGCGATGGCGGCTTGCACGACCTCGACTACATGCGCTCGTTGCTCTCAGCCCCACACCCTCGGGCCATCACCTACTGCGTCTTGGTACCTTCGTATCTGTCGACTCTGCTCGACTACCACCATCACCGCGACGACACGGGGACGTTCTGTTTCCCGCCGACGCTCAAACACGTCGTGATCGTGGGGGAGGCATTCCCCATGGAGCTTGCACGCAAGTTCTACCGGCTCCTGGTGCGCAGCAGGAAGTGCCCCGGCCAAGCTTGCGTGATGTCCTCCACGTGTCTGGTGAACGAGTACGGACCAACCGAGGCGGCCGTCACGTCCACTTTCCTCCGCCTGCCGCTCGCCGCCGTGCTATCCAATGAGGGAAGGGACCCAACCTCGAACAAGCAGGGAGCCGACACGGACACCGTTCCGATCGGCGTTCCAATCGACGGCCGACGTGTCGTGGTGCTGGATTCGCGCGGACGCCTCGTCCCTCCGAACGTACGCGGCGAGCTCTTCCTTGGCGGAGAAGGCGTCTCTGTCGACGGCTACTGGCGACGTCCGGAGCTCACAAAGACGGCGTTCGACCACCCAGAGCTGTCGGAGATGCTACGTCCGCTGTCTGGAGATGACGACACGAAATGGTACCGGACGGGGGACGTCGTCAAGTGGCTCCCTGATGGGAACCTCGTGTTCCTGGGGAGAGTGGACGCACAAGTCAAGCTCCACGGCCAGCGCGTGGAGTTAAACGAGGTGCGCAACGTGTTGCTACGTCACGAAAGCGTTGTCGATGCGGAGGTGCGCATTATCGCGCCAGCATCAACCGCCGGCAGGAGCCAGAAGCGGCAAGGGAGCGGTCCTCGACTCGTGGCATTCGTGATCCTTGTGGCAGGAAGACATGGTCGGCGACAACCGAGAGGAGCTGTCTGTATCGGAGACGAGCTCGCAACATTCTTGCGGGAGCGGCTGCCGCTTCACATGGTTCCGCAGGAGATCCGCGCCGTTGCTCGGTGGCCGCGCACGCCCAACGGCAAGCTGGACGTCCGCGCTCTACTCCGCGACGTGTCAGCCCCAGGAGTCAAGCACGTGCCGTCCGTCACCTCCAGTGAGAGCACATCGTCTTCCGTGACGTCGTCACCGCGAACAAGCAGCGACCGAAGATCGGGCGACAAAGTCTGCGAGTCCAGTCTCACCCATCGAGTCACGCGGGACTTGCTGTTGCAGATCTGGCGGCAAGTGCTGGACCTCGACAGCGACAGCATGAGCGAAGACGCCAAGGCAGCATCATGGTGCTCGCACTCCTTCTTCTCGCTTGGTGGTGACTCGCTGGCGGCCATCCGTGCCATCTCGCTGGCTCGCGCACGAGGTATTGCGCTGACGCTGGACGCGTTCTTCACGTGCGCGAACGTGGACGAGATGGCTTCACGCGCAGCCACGTCACATCACATGACGGGACTCACTTCCCAGCCGCTTGTGCCCCTCAACTTTGCCTCGTCGCGCCATTCACTGAAGGACGACGCGCCGCTGACGCTCTTCCTTGTCCACTGCGCAGACGGCACCGTGTGGAAGTTCTTGGAGCTCGCCGGCCTGCTCCCGTTCCGAGTGGTTGGCGTCCAAGCGACTGCATCCCACGCTGCAGAGACGGTGGAGGCGCTGGCAGAGAAGTACTGGGCCGAGATCCAGCTCATGCAGCCGCGTGGACCGTATGCGCTTGGCGGCTTCTCGTTCGGGTGCCGAGTGACACACGAGATCGCGCGCATCGCGAGCCGCGCGGGCCATCAGCTACGCCCACTGACGCTCTTGGATGGGGTCCCGTTCTACGAGGACGACAACCGCAGCAGATCGAACGTGGACGTCGAGGAGTACATCACTGAAACCTTCGGCGGCCGCAGACCTCGAGGGGAGGAGGCCGAGCTGTTTGATCAGCTCGCGGCCCAGTTCCGAGCGCACTGCGTGATGGAAGACGCGTATCGACCGGTGCAAAGATGTTCACGCACTGACAAGCCGTCTGCATTGCCTTCGATTGCTCCGGGGCTGGCGGCTGTCGTGTTCAAGACCGACAAGTGGGAGATGGATACTGCAGCGATCTGCGGTGGCGGCGTGGACGTCGATACCGTCACGTTCCCCGGGGCGACGCACCTGACTCTACTTCGGCACCCGCACGTGGCGCACGTTGCTGCTGCGATCGTCAAGCGGCTGGAGGGATGACGAGGTAGCACTATCGCGACAGGACTGCGCGCACATCGAAGAAACTAGACCGATCGATACTTACATTATCCTCACCACCGCTCGCTATCCTCACTCCAGAGCCGTCCGGTTGACCAGCTCCTGCTGGATCTGCCGGCGGAAGACGTCGCCAGCTCTGTCCTTGACCACTTCGTCCACCTCGAATGCGGCGTCCACGTGTTTGTTGGCTTTGCTCTGGAGCACCAGCGCGCACGCCGTGGAGCTGCACAGCTGCACGCTTTCCAGCTTGAACATGTTGTCTGCGCCAACGTCCATGTGGACAACTTGATGGACATCCACCGAGTAGCCAGGGTCGTCCAGCACGTCGTCCACGGCGATGCCGTGGTCCTGCACGAGCCGAGCGGCAATATGCAGCGGCAGCTCGGACGCGCCACGCACGAAGCGGTCCTTGGACCTGGCTAGGGGCGTGCCCAGCGTCCAGCGAGCGGTGCCACCCCATAGATGAACCAGTTCGACCAGGTGCTCCCGCGGGACTTGCGGGAAGCACGCGACGCGACAGATCTCGAGCTCGGCGGTCGTCCACAGCGGCATGATGAACGTCACCGTCTTGCGGGACGTCGAACGGTTCATTGCATCACAGCAGCGGCGGATTGGAGCGGACGTTGCGATTGTCCGCGCGGCGACAACTAGCGGCCAGCTCGAGGCGTCGGCGGTTGCATCGCACAGGTAGATGGTGGACCGGAGCGCGAGGTCGTCCATGAAGCTCTCGCCCTTCTTGCCCTCCACGACACCGCCGTCCGGTCCGACCCGGCAGAAGACGCCGCATATGTCGAGAACGATCACCGGCGCGTGCTCTGCTGCACACATGTGCGCCAGCACGAAGTTCAGGAACGCGGTCTTGCCGACACCGAAGGCGCCCGTGACGAGGACCTGGCTGCGGCCGCCGTCCTCGTCCTCCTGGTCCAGGAACGCCGTCGCCAGCATGAGCAGCACGCGGTACGCCGGCCGCACGTACAGGCGCGCGGATGCGTTGGGCTCCAGCCACATGGCGCCGTCCGTGATCTCCAGGACCTGCGGGTCTGCCACCGGCGGACCGCCGCCGTACTCGTACGCCAACGCGGCGCTCGTCTCGCCCGGCTGCTCCTCCACCGCTGGCCGCCAGCGCGTCCTCCCGGCGCGTACCGCGTCCACGAACGCGCGCACGTGCTCCGATCCGATCCGCATGACTCCAGGCCGCGTCGTCCGCCTGCAAGTCTTCAAGTGATCCGATCCACTCGATGTGAAAGTACCAGTTCGGGAGTCCCAACTGACTGCTGGCGCGATCGCCGGGTGTGTCCGCTCACGTCCCAGTCCGCCGTGCTTGCTGCGCGCGGAGAGCAGATCCAGTGGTCGTCCGCCGACTCGTCGGGCCAGCGGACGCGCTCAACATGATCACTGGCGCGCTCCTCATCCGTCCCGCTATGGATTCACGTGTTGACTGCATGCAGTCAACACGCACATGTCACCTCGTGATGATCATAGTGGCGAGCAGATCACTTTCCGTTAGAGTGACGTGCCACTGATCATATTACGATAGAGTGACATGACACTGAAATGGGTTGCTTGAACTGATCCAGCAAGAGGAGACCAAAGATCCTCCGAAGGTGTCCAAGACGACGCTATGGGCTCGGCGGCGGTCCCTGCAGAGGGCGAGGCGGGCTCGTCAGCAAGCAGCAGCAGCGCCGAAGGGACTCGGTGGGCGGTGGGACAGCGGCAGGCCTCGCTCTCACGCCGCAATGCGGGCCTGACGCGCCTTGGGGCCTCGGAGACGCATCCGCTAGCGAGGAACGCGGTCGGCGGCCTCTCGCCTGGTGCAGACGCGCGCAGCGTGGCGGATGCCCAGCTGGAGGAAACGCAGCTAATGGAGGAGAAGCGCGAGGGAGAGGCGGCGGCAGAGCTGGTGCTGCTCGGCGACGGAGATCTCGACCCGCTTGGAGTGCTCTCTAGCGCGGCCAAGGGCGAGGAGCAGAGAGCCCGCGGATCGCTAGCGGGCGACAAGAAGCGGGACGCAGTGGCTCAAAGCGTGGGAGGCAAGCAGGACATGCTGCGGACGGTCAAGCAGCAGTGGAAGGCGCACACGGACCGCGTGATGGCCACGTACGCCGATCACACTTTCAAGATCAAGGCGGTCAGTGCGCTCGCTTCCTCTGCGACTGTCACTCAGTTTGCTCACTCACTTGCTTGTGATGATGTGCAGAGCATGCTGGAGACCAGCGACCTCGAGCGTACGTTGGTGGTGGTGCACGACGATCGCTCGCAACCGCTGACATGCCGATCCGTGCAGGTGAAATCTCGCTGGACTCGTCGCGCGTGTTCAACAACAGCAGCAGCAACAAGGGCACGGCCCAGCAGGACGAAGGATCTTCCACCGACGCGGTGGACGGCGTTGATGTGGTCCGCAAGGCGCGCGAGCGACTCGAGGACTTGGAGCTCAAGCAGTACCAGCAGCAACAGGGGGGCAGCGGTGGTGCTGGCCAAGTGTCCATGTCAGCAAGTCGACGGGGAGGCGATCGGATGCTGGAGCTGTCGCAGCGCGAGTATGTGGCGCGCGTCAAACGCATGGAGACCCAGATGCGCGCAGCGTGGGGACGGGACCAGAAGGTGCTGGCGCTGCGCCTCGCCATCAAGTGCGTCAAGCTTCTGGGCAACACGAGCACCGCCCCGCAGCTCTATCCATGCGTGTTCGTGCTCGTCTCGGACGCTCTTGACGCGTTCGGCGACCTCGTCTTCACCCGGATCAAAGCGCGCGCGTCCGAGGACGAAGCCGGACAGCCGCTGCCACGCGCACTCGCCGACAACTTCACGGCCGCCGACGTCAATGTGCACGCCAAGGAGACGTGCCGCAACTGGTTCTACAAGACGGCCTGCATCCGTGAGCTTCTCCCGCGCATGTACGTTGTTAAATCAAAGTGGGAGACCCAACTACATGTGTGATGCTGATTCTGTTGGAACTGATCGGAGGAGCAGATACATCGAGATCGCGCTGCTGCCGTGCTATCGGTTCCTGTGCGACGGCGAGTACCCTCAGATCGTCGCGCGGCTCTCCAACATGATCAAGTACGGCAATCGACGATCGGTTGCTGTCAACAAGTGCTCATGACGCTTCCTTTGCGTGTTCACAGAGGCATCAGTGACCCGCTCGTCGCGCTCTACGCATGGATGTACCTGGCAATCGCGAGCTCCGAGCTTCTCACCGGAACCAACGCCATCAGTGGCGCCAACGGGAACGCAACAAGCGCCGGCGTTGTCGTGGGCAGCCTCTCTGACTTCTTCTTCACGTTCCACCAGTTCCGAACGACGCGCAATCAGCTGGACAAGTACTTGTCGTCGCAGAACATGTCCATCGACGACTACCTGGGTCTTCAGTCGCCTGCAGTCGAGTGGCTCATGCAGTCCGCCGCCGCCAACGCCGCCAACACGTCGTCAGCGTCGACTTTTTCCTTGCTGATGCACGGCAAACTGCCTCCGAACACCAAGCGCGTGGCGTTCGAGCAGCTGTTGGACCAGTTCGCAAACTACTCGCAGTGCGCCATGGTGCTCCAGCATCTATGCGAACGCTTCGACGCGTCTGAATGCTACGCGGACGACCCGTCGCGGCTGCTCGCTCTCATCCAGAGCTCGCACGCGTCCCCGGCATTCCCACACAGCCATTTGTACAGTGTGCTCGCGCTCCAGCTCAGCAACTGTGATGCGTTCCTGTCGGCTACCGGAGGGGAGCACGACTCGCAGAATCGAGAGCAGCAGCAGTACCAGGAGCGACTGGTGTTCCTCAACGAGCTGTGGGACTCGGTGACAACCAAAAGCGACCGAGTCGTGGGTGGCGATCGTGAGCTGGAGATGTACATGGAGTGCGCGGCCGCGACGATGAAGCTCGTTGTCGTCCATTACTCGCCTCGAGAGGCGCTGCTGCTTCTCCGCGACGTTGTTCGGCACGTCAACGCCGCGACCCAGCAGGAGCTGACTCCACGCGCCTTCAATTTGCTTGGTGCACTTATCGAGAATGTCGTGGTCGGTGCGCAGCGTCGGTTCGCCTTCTTCCGCAAGATCGTGCCTTCGAGCGAGTTCCTCTCGCTCCTTGGCATGTTTGGTCGCGACGCGAGTGTGAGCGTCGCGCGTCAAGTGCTGCGGGCGTTTGTGCGCAGTGGAGACAGCTCTAACTCGAGCGGCGGCTCGATTACACCAGCAGTGCGTGACGCAACACGCCAGCAACGACTTGCAGTGATCGGCCCCGAGGCCGCGGTCGCCCACACTCTGTTCGTGCTGTGCTGTCGTGTCCACGACGCGCTCGACTCTCTGCATGCCACGCTTGCTGCTCGAGAAGACGCTGCACGTGACATCTGCGCCTTCATCTTCCGTCTCGGGACTGATCATGATGACCAGTCGGAAGGAAGCGGGCGAGCTCGAGAACAGGAGCAGAGCGCGCTGCTGGAGTTGTTCGTCGACTGCCGCCGCGCGTTCTACAAGCTCGAGCGCGTCCAAGCAGCCCTCGTGACCCGCGTGTTGACACTTGCTGTGAACATTCATCATGACGCGCAGCGCATCCAGAGGAAGCGGGGCGGGAAGGCGCGCGAACTACTCAAGTCTTGCCTCGCGTACGCTCACATCACAATTCCGTCGATCGCGGCGCCGTCTAGTGTGCTGGCAACTCCGCTCGTCCACCTGCAGCACGACGTGCAGAAACAGCCATGGTTGATGAAGCTCGAGTTGCTTGTCCAGACAGCGAACGTGGCCCTGGTCGCAAGCTGCTTGCCACAGCTGGACGCGGGCGTCAAGGCGACGATCGTGGCCATCGCTGAGTTGAGTCTGGATCGCGATGTGCTTGCCCTGGCGAGGGCGAACCAGTGGCGCTCCGACATGGACGACCAGGAAGCAAGCGCTGCTTCTGTTTCTGGATTCCAGCGCGCGCTTGACGAGCTAACATGCTTGATTACATCCTTTGTGAGCTTGCTCATTTACACGCCGTCACTGACGGATGACGACGCATTCTATTTCGTCCGCGCGTTGCGGAAGGCTGCGCTGGAGCGGCTCTTGGTCATCCCTGCAAAGGAGACGATGCTATCACACCAGCAGCTTCGTGAAGCTGTAGCGGTGGCGTCGGCACGCGTGCGCGTACATCTCGCACTGCTACAGCTCTTGGCGTTCTGGGGGCAGCGCAAACTACCACCGATGCTGGGCCAAGACGATCACGAGGCAGTGAAGATGACTATCGAGGCCAACGATGTCTTGTACGGAGGCTATCCCGAGTTCCAGCGGCAAGTAGCAGCTGAGTTCAGCTCGACCATCGACGCGTGCGTCCGTGAGATCGAAGCCGTTGGTGCTATTGGCGAGCGCAGCGGGGGTGACAACAACGACAGCAGGCGATCAGCAGTGGTGAAGGTCGCGCAGGTGGAGCTGATGCTGGACTTTGTCAACCTGATCACACTTGTACTCGAATACGAGCCGACGATCGCTGCGAGTGACGGAGCAGCGAGTGGTCAAGGGAGCCATGACGCTGTTGGGGAAGGAGACGAAGGCGGACGTCGCCGGCGGCGGTCGAGTGGAGCGCGGAGTGGGGCGGTGCTGATCCGCAAGTGCTGGCAGTTCGTAAATGCTCAGCTGAGCACTCTTGAAGAGTTGCAAAGCAGTGCCAGTGACGTCAGCGGACGGAAGGAAGCGGCGCTGAAGAGGGAAGGGAGCACGCCAGACACCAGCAGGAGGACAAGCACGTGGTTGGCGCGATACCGCGACACCACGCGTGAGTTCATAGCGCAATTTGCGGCGGAGAAGCGCAAGCAACTGGACGCTTCGACCGCCGCGACCCACGCCATTCAGCTGCTGATCGATGCGCTGTAACTCTTCTCTGCAGTGCAACGTCGGCGTGTTTGGTGATTGGGGCTATCGCCCCGAGTTCATTGCTAGTTTATTCGATTGCGGTCTCCACAAGTTGTTCTCTTGCATGCAACGACCGGTCGTTCTCTTCGTCACGAGGCTCACTTCTTGCCGCCCTTCTTGCCGCCTTTCTTCTTGTCGGCCGGCGCCTCCTTCTCGACCTTCTTCTCGACCTTCTTCTCCTCCTTTCGCTCGACGGCTCCCTTCTTGCCAGGCATGGTGTTGAGCTACGGCTTGGTCGCTTGGAGCGAGACGGACTGGTAGGCTTGAGTGTTGCAGGCCTTGATGAAAGGACAATGAGCGACCTTCAGACTGCCTCAGAGGAGTCGGAAGGCGCTCGCTTCAGGTCGCAAGGCTTCCGTTGTTGCTCGGTCACCACCATCTCATACCATGAGAGCATAGCGTGCGTGCGGGCATCAGAGAAACGACTGCTGCAAGAGAAACCACGGCCAGCGAGCAGTTGAGAGAGCACCCGCGGCTTTGGTTCCATTCAGTGCTTGCTGTGCAACGGGAAAACGGCACCGACAAGCGCGGCGTCGCCATAAACACGCTTGGGGGAAAGATCTTGTGCGAACGGTCTGTCTGAGGGCTCAACCAGGCGCAGGGAGGGAGGCAAGCGTGAAGGAATGCAGCCAGGAATGCAGCCAGGAAGGCATCGAGCCGTTGGCGTTGGGCGTTGGCGCCAGTGATGCCCGCGTTCACCAAATTTCGGCATGCATTGGGCGAGTGCAGTATACAAAACACAAATGAAACGTCGCTGGCCAAAAAAAAATCGAAGCATCGTTTTTTTTTCGAGCGCCGTTTCGTACCGTAAGTTGAAGTGCCAAGAGTAACGGATCCCTTTACAGGGACACAACATCGCTATACAAGAGCTTCAATCTTTGTACAAGAGCGAAACATCTCTGTACAAGAGCGAGAGGTGTCGTTCTCAGATCCCGAGCGTGCAGAGCTTTCCGACGAGTCGCGCATGGCTTCAAGGGTCTCCTCGACCGTTGGTCTCATTGCGATGCTTCCTCAGCACACAAACGCCCCGCAACAACAGCCGAGCAGCGCGAGTGGTCGCGTCTCTTGCTCGTTCGCCCGCATCTTTGGGAGTCTCCTGGCTGCAGAGAGCAGCGGAGAAACCCGGAAGCGACGCTGGCGTTGACACGCAGCCGGAGAGAATGTTCTCACCGAACGCTGGTGAGAGCAGCGTGGTTTGCTTCCATCCAAGCGATGCGAGGGATTTGGAGCTCCGCTCCTGCTGTCCCATTCCACAACTCGCATCGGAGTGACCCAGTCCAGTCCAGCAGACCGTCCAAGCTAGCAGCCATGCCGCCGAAGAAGGGAGAGAAGAAGGCCGCCGACAAGAAGGTCGAGAAGGAGGGTGCGTTCTTGAAGCCTGTATCTTCGATGTAACTATCGCGTCGATGAGCGAGCATCTGACCCATTCGCTGCTGTCTCGATGATTCAGCTCCGGCCGAGACCAAGAAGGGCGGCAAGAAGGGTGGCAAGAAGTAATCGAGCCGAAGAAGACTGGTGGGGACGCTGGGCTCGTCTGGCGTCCTGATTCAAGCCTATGACGCTCCATGAAGAGATGCCATCACCTATCAAATCCAAATAAACACCCTCTTCGATGGAGTGACGCACCGAGACTGATGACGATCGCTTTCGTCCCAATCGCCTCCCAGCCGAGGGTAAAAGATGAAACACTGCGAATCCAACTGGTCTCGCTATGCTTCGGATATGTGAAATTGAGTGGCGATGTACTCCCTGCAACGCATGGCTGCCGGTCTTTCCACTCGCGTGTTCTTGTTCTGCCTGCTTCAATGGTTGTCCCGCTTGAACGCTCACAGCCTTCTTGCGCCGAGCTTCCCTTTCAGGCCGCTCCTCAGCAGCTCCAGCATGTTCCTCGCGGCGTTGACGTCTCGGTTCCAGAAGTTTGTCTTGCATCGACTTTTGGTACAGCGCAAGACGTTCCGGGTGCACTTGAGTACGACCTTCTTGCTCGCGAGCTTCGGGTTACGGAACTTCCGCATCTCCGCGATCTCCTTCGCCTCCTTCTTGGACGGCTGCTCCTTCGTTCGGATGTCCACCTCGTCTTCCTTCCTCTGCATCTT
>JAADYH010000684.1:0-15999 GCA_023338125.1 Phytopythium aichiense | reverse complement strand
TCCGCCTCGACCGAGACATCAACGCGGCGAGGAACATCTTCCACAAGAACAAGGACATGCTGCCGTAGCTCTCGCTCGCGTGCTCGAACCGGTGAGCCTCCACCGCGGTGTCCTGTCGGCAGAATTGCCCCTCGGGCAACTGTGCTGGTCGTCAGAGGCCCAAGACTTTGTCAGAGGCTTCTAAATACACTGATGGTTCGTTTCGGCACTTGACTACGCCGCCTTCTTCGGCGCTGAGCTGGCGGTGGCAGCAGTGGAAGTTGGCGACGTTGTGGCCGCCAACGACGACGGCAGCGAGGCAGCCGAGGATGCGGACGCGCGCACGGCCGCGGCGCTGTCCTTGTCCGCGAAGATGCCCGCGCGGTCGAGCTCCTGCGTCAGTCGGCTGTACAGCTCGTCGGCGTTGAATGCGAGCGCCTTTGCCGCTTGTCGCTTGCGGTATGAGATGGCCACGCGCAGCATGAAGGCGTACTCCTCGTCGTACTCGAGCTGGTGACACGCACGAGTGGAAGCGTCGCAAGTTAGCGGAGTGCAGGCGTTCGGCGAGCGGACCGAGTTGGAGGACGTACCTCAATGGTTGGAGCAGTGCCGCCCCACTCCTTCTTGTCCTTCTCGGTCCAGACGACGCGCGCGACCTTGACGCCGCCCTCGTAGTGGTGCGTCTCCTCCTGTTGCCACCACCGACACAAACAACCATCGCACACAGCCAGTCAGTCGCTCCACCACTACCACGTCTGCTCCAAGCCCCGACCAAGCCTCACATTCAGCAACTTGGTCCTCAGGAAGGCGGTCAATGCGCGCAGTTGTATGCGTGCTCTGCGCTCGCTGGCGATGGTGACGACTCCGCGCGACCGGAAGGCGTGCCGCGCCATGGCCGCGAGGACCACGCCTGCCACGATCACCCAGGCCAGCAGGCTGAAGAAGAACCAGAGCCCCGGGTTGGCGTAGATCATGGCCTCGACGAAGCTCTGCATCCATGTCAAGTCCGTCACGGTCCAGTCGCCGGTGATCCGGTCCAGCAGGTCGAACGCCAGGCACCCGGCCAGCAGGAGCTGGATGCCCAGCAAGGTGCGCGCCGCCTGGTCGTGCACCTCGTGCGCCTCCAAGAGCGATCGCCCGTGCCTCTTGATGGCGTCGCGCTGCTGGGAGTCGCGCTCGTCCTGCGCGCCGGCTGCCATGTCTTTGAGCACGCCGAGCTCGTGCCGCGCGCCGCTCATCGTCTTGGCCAAGTCCTTGACCCTCCGCTTGAGCTGGTTGCTCAGTGCTCCGAGTTGCAGCCGCTCAAAGAGCGCGCGTCCGGCTTGCTCTGGCGGTTCGAGAGGGATGACAGCATCGTCAAGCGCCTCGCGGAGGTAGCCCAGCACTTCTTCGAGCGAGAGCACTTGCCGAGCGAGCACGGCGAGGATGCTGCGGATCTCTTGCGGCCGGTTCGGGTCGCGCTCGCTCGTCTCGATCAGCTTGCGGGTCTTGGCGATGTCGTCAACGAGGATAAAGAGCCGGCCGAAGAAGCTCTGCGTGAACAAGTTCATGGCTTCGAAGTGCAGGAACGCGCAGAGCAGCGGCTCGTGGTGGCGCGAGTTGGGGCCGGCGAGCAGCAGCCCCTTGGCGCCAATAACGAGCGTGTCGTGCTCGCTCACGTCGAAGGCAGCGCGCGTGTCGCCCAGCACCTGCTTGAGCTCGTTCTCATACTCGCCCTTGTCCAGGTACTCCTCGGCCGTCAGGTGCGGCGTGATCTCGTTCGCGATGATAAGATTGATCTTGTCGCGCGTCGACGCCTGGTCCGAGAAGATGAGCGCCAGCAGCGCGCGTTGGTGCGCCGACAAGACGCTGTCGACGATGCGCGAAGAGTCCGAGTGTACGTCTACGAGCAAGCGGGCAAGGTGGTCGAGCGAGATGTTGTCCTTGATGCGGTCCATCACGGCCTCAACTTGCATGCCGTACACGCAGTTGCCCGCCGCCGACAGCGCGCAGCCGAACGTCTCGACTTGGACGACGCCCGGCGCCTCCGGGAAGTGGATATCTGCCTCGAAGTTGACGTGGTTGGTCGGCGTGTAGTCGAGCACGTGGATGGCGGTGAGGCCAGGGTCGAGTGTGAGGCGCGTGCTGTCGATCGCGTCGGGTTGGTCCGGAGGCAACACGGCGGTGAAGAAGCCGCCTTGAGCGCGGTCGGCCGACCCGAGGCTCGCGTTCAGCTGCACGATCTGGTTCGCGCCGAACGGCACGAACTCGGCCACGAGCAGCGAGACCGAGTTGAGCGTCACGATCTCATCCAGCTGATCGCGGATGCTCGAGTCGCTGACGGCGCACTCGTGAGCTCGGTGCGCGTTACTGAGCGTCGGGCGGCCGCCGAGACGCAGACACTGCGGGATGTACGCGCTCGACACGTACGACACGTCCTCCGTCTCGGTCACGGATGAGAGGCGACGGAACCCGCTCGCTGGTTCCTCGAGCCAGTACTGCCGCTCCTCGTCGTCCCATTCCACGCGCACGAGGTTGAGCGTGCCCGGCGCGTACGCCACGTCGTGGACGGCCAGCTTGTCGGCCTTGGACATCTTGGCCGCGATCTCCAGGCCCTTCTCCGAGATCTGGTAGCACGTGACGGGCTGGTAGCTGGCGCTCGACAGCTTGAGCGCGTTCACGAGGTCCTCCTCGCGCAGGAAGTCGAGGTCCGACTTGCCCTCCTGCGAGATGTTGAGGTACGTACGCGTGCTCTTGCCCGTTGCGGCGTTCTCGACCAGCTCGGAGCTCGGCGCGTAGTCATAGTCGAGCGCCTTGCTCACGATGCCCTCGTAGAGCAGTACGAGCAGCGCCGGCTTGCGGATCCACTCCTCCTTGTCGGACGCGCGCACCGCCGGCTTGGCGTACAGCGAGATGAGGTACAGCAGCCGGTTCTGGTTCTCGGTCAGCCCCGTGTCCTGCTCCTCCTCCTCGTCTTCATCATCTTCGTCGTCGTCCTCTGCGTTTTCGTCTTCCTCCCCGTCGCCATCGTCGCCGTTCGCGTCGTCTTTGGCTTTACCCAGCGGAGGTTGTCCACCTGCCGCCTTGACGTCGTCAGCTTTAGCGGCACCTCGCGGTTCTGCGGGCTGGTCGAAGGCGGACAAGACAACAAGTTAGCGACAGACGTCAGCCGCATACAATGGACCCAACGCTACCTTCATGGCCGCCTCGGAACGTGCAGAGAGGATCAACTCGGTCGGTCTCCACTCACGACGGCCTCAATGGTCCCGACGATGTCGGCAGCGACTGCTGGCGCCTCGATGGCATCGACGAGAATAGCGCGGCTGGAACGGTCGGACGCCCGTTCAAATCGCTGGCCCCGTGCGACGCGACACAGCAACGCGGACAGCTCAAGCAGTCAATCGGACACCAAGTGCTTCCATTCAACCAGCCATCGTTGATTCCTCGGCAGTGCATCTTCCACCACCTACAACATATCTCGAAGCCTGGAGTCCATCGCCTCTCGAGCTGCTGTAGTCGTCCACGAGACCGGCTACGTCGGCTGGGAGTACGGTGCATGACACAGCGGACAGTTCTTGCGAGTCTTGATCTCGGCCTCGATGCAAGGGTGGCGGCACACTCGGCACGTGACGGCGCGGTGCTCGAGGATCGTGAGCCCCGTCATCATGCAGGTCGGGAACGCGCGGCTGCAGCTCGAACAGCGCGCGTCCCACTCCTTGATGTAGTTGCCGCACGACGGACACTCGGGCGGCCGCGCGTTCGGGTCTTGCGGCCGCGCGTTCGTGAAGATCTGCAGGGCCAGCTCGCTCATGGCTGCCAACTCTTTCTCGTTGAGCCCCGGCAGCGTCTCGAGCTTGATGAATGCGCGAGAGCACTGCTCGAAGTGCTTGGTGTAGAAGGCGGTGAGCGCGATCAGCGAGTAGATCTCGCGCTCTTCGAGAATGTCCTCGTACGCAGCCAGCTTGAGACTTGTGCGCAGCGCACGGTCGAGGTTGCCAGTGTACAGCTGCCTGTGCGCGAGCAGGTAGAGGTGGTACGCTTCCGCACCACGCCACGGGTTGTCCAGCGCGCGGTTCTCTCCTGTCGCCGCGTCATGCTGCACAAGACTCTCAAGCGTCTGCGCTGTTACTTGTGCCGCGGTCGTTGTACCGCCAACACCCGTGGTTGTCGCCTTTGTCATGGACATATCCAGCATTTTCTTCTTCATGCGCTCGACTTCGAGCGCCGCGAGGACCTGGAGCTTCTTGGCACGCAGCGGATGCCTACTGACGTCTTTGGCGAGCTTGCCGAGTAGCTTGGCTGCCTCGGTGCTCTTGTTGGCGCGGCGGTACAGCTCGATGGCCTGCATCGTCTTGCCATTCATCAGCAAATGGCTCGCGTACTTGGTCAGCACGTTCTCGATCTGCGGGAAGTTGTGCTGCTCCGCGAGCGTCACGGCGCGCTCCCACTCATTGAGCAGCACGCACGCATCAATTGCGCTCTTGATGTCGCCCATCCGCAGATATGCCTCAACCGCTGACGCGCAGAGGCCCGCGCGTGTGAACTTGAGCGCCACGTCCTGCAGCAACGGCGAGTGCTCGGGGATGACGCCCACGAGCGCCTCCAGCTGGTTAAACTCGCCTAGGGTGTAGTAGCACGTCACAAGGGCTGCAATGTTGTTGGCTTGGGCAAAGTACTTGGTCGCCTTCTCCCACTTGTGCCGATCTGCGTAGTACTCGCCGATCATGTTGCACGCGTGCGTGAGCAGTGCGTCATCACCGATTCCGGCGCCAGCACTTGCTGGAGACGACGACTGCACTAGCTGCAGCACGCGGAACCAGTCGCCGAGTCGTTGCCGAAGGTCGATCGCGAGGTCCTTGCGGTCGATCTTCCGGTACAGCGCCTCGGCCTCGTCGAACTGCTGGAAGTAGGCTGCAACCTCGGCCTTCTGCTTGACACGATCATTGAGCAACTGGAGACGCTTGACGTACTGAATGCCGCTGTAGTCACCACACTTGACAAATCCTCGCTCTGCCATGCCAAAATCAAGCTGCTCAAGCGCCGCCTCGGCCAACAGCGCCCACAAGCGAGGGTGCGGGTGGTCCTGAATATACTCGCACGCCTCTGCAAGCCCAACATTGTCCAGCAACTCTTTGGCTTCTCGGAGCGAGCGAGTTTGGAAGTCAAGCACGAGCCCGCGCTCCGGCTGCTCCGGGTTTGCCAGGATCTCGTCCAGCAGAGCCGCCTTGACTTGCAGGTCCTTGTAGTAGCACAAGTACCCAGACGACGACACGGGCTCCTCCGGTTCGAGCCCCCGGTACACGTACATGCGTGCTTTCTCCATCATGACGAATAGCTCCGGGTTGTCCTCCGCCCAGATCATGTCCCACGCGTCTTTCTTCTCGAACGCAAGCATCTTCCCCTCCACGGTGGGGCTCATGCCAGCGCCGCCACCTGCGGCTACAGGGTCGACTTCCATGATGGTGAGCATGCTGTTGATGTCGATGATCCCGAGCATCGTCGAGTTGCAGTTGAGCGCGAGCAGCTGCGGCCGGCAGTTGACGATGAATTTCATCTCAAGCGATATGTGCGGCAGCGTGAAGCAGTGGATTGTGCCACTCGCTCGCGATGCAAAAATCCACGCGTCGGAAGCACAGATCGCGCAGATCGGGTCCTCTAGGTCGCGTGGAGTGTACCGGAAGAGCTCCATGTCCGTGCCTTGGGCATCGTCGATGTAAAATGCCTTTTCACGACCACCACCAGCACGTTGGAGGAGTTGCGAGATGGACGCGCTCACATCCATGCCACCGGAGTTTGCGGCTTGGCCGGACACGAGACCCGTGAGCTTGGCGCTAGAGTTGCGGTACTGCCACACGTAGATCGCATCAGTTGACGCGGCGACGATGTGTCTCGGCGTCATGCTCACATAGAGCGGCTCAAAGTCGATGACTTTGGACTCGATGGGCGAGCCAATCGTATCACAGAGGATGAACTGGAACTGGATCTCACGGAACGCTTCCCCACCGCTTCCACCGTTGCCATTGCCGGCACTTCCGCCTTGCAGCTCGCCGCCCACGTCTTCATTGTAGATCTTGGTGACCAGGACGCAGTTGTCACCCGCCGCCTTGATGGCGAGTAGCCCCTTGATGTACTTGGTGTACCGGTCGTCTGACTTGGTGTCCCAGAAGACGACGCAGTTCTCGATCTGATCGATCCGGTTGTACGTGTACACGAGCGTGTTGGAGTAGAACCCCCACTTGTAGGCCGGGCGGATGTTGGCGAAGTAAATGTGCGAGTCCACAGCCAGGCATATGCGCAGACCAGTGCCCTCCCACGCCAGTGATTCAATGCGACTACCAGGCACTCGGAGGGACCGCAGGTGCCGCCCGAAAGGGTCGTAGAACTGCACCACGTTGTACTCTCGGGAGCTGTCTCCCCCGCCTCCCCCACTCCCACGAGGGGTCGACTCGGTCTGGGATCCTGCGAGCGCGAGAACGCTTCCGTCGTTGTTCCAGCGCACCTGGGTGAGCTCCATACCCGTGTCGATGAGCACCGCGTTCTCGTCCGACCGACCGCGAGTAATCTGGACTTTGCCGTCGCGGAAGGCGATCGCGAGCGTCGGCGCCTCTTGGCTGATGTGGCCTTCGCAGCCATCGTACCAGTGCACTCCGATAATCTTGTAGTCGTTGCCTGCGCTGCGGTTCTCGACCGCATAGAGCGGGAGGTTCGTGACCTTGTTGCCCATGGCATCGTGCACCGCGACCTCGCCGTCCCGCGTGACGAAGAGCAGCGACTTGCCGTCAGGGGCCCACTCGACGAAGGCGAGCTGCGTCTTCATTTCTTTGCCCCAGAGGCGGTTGCCGTCGACGGAGCCCACGATGACGGCGCCGTCCTCGTAGGCGATACAGATCTTCTGTCCGTCCGTCGTCCACTTCATATCGCGCACGACGCTCTTGTTGCGGTTGTTGATCATCTCCTCGTACCACATGCCGCGGTGCATGACCCAGACGATGATCAGCCCGTTCTCGTCACTCGTCGTGAGCTTCTTGAAGTTGGCGTTCCACGTCGCGCACACGACGCCGCCGTTGTGGCCCTCGAGCGACTGATTCATGGTGAGATTGCTCGCCGCCGCGATGCCGCGCGGGCCCTTGCCGTCCGCCTGCGCCGCCGACTCGAGGCGCAGCACCTTGAGCAGTCCCTGTTGCCCGCCGCACGCGATCCAGCCCTGGTCCGAGTTCCACGCGACGCACCGGAGCTTGACATTGTTGGGGATCGCGATCTTCTTGCTCAGGAAGATGAACATGGCTCCTTCCTCCCGCCGGTGAGCGCACACCAGAGCACCAGCTCGACGAGAACGCCGCCACTCCGCCGCCGCCGCGAAATGAGATCAACGCAAGGACGCAGACCGAAGGGGACTCGTGGAGCGCGAAGCGAGGCCGGCGCGATCTTCCCCCTGGCCGCGAACCGCCGCGCCCCTTCGCCGTATCAGCCGCCCACAATAGTTCACAAGGACTCCCATGGAGTTCCATGATGGAGTTCCAGACGCACCCGCGCTCCCCACGGCCATTCTTGTCAGCGCATGCATTGCGCTTCAAGCCGGGTGGTTGCCTTCAACTTCCACGGTACAACTGTTCTATCCAGTGCTGACGCGCTGTCGCAACTTTACTCGCAGCCGCATCGTCCTGCCGTGTAATGCGCGCGGGTGTCCGTCGCAGCGTTTCACATTGCGGTGGGCGTGTCTTGGCCGCCACTTTCGGCGACGACGCCTCCAGTCGAAAGCACCACTCGTCGTCGGCATTCAACTTGGCGCAGCGCCGTGGTGTCGCATGATCGACTCTGGTGGCGGCGTTGGTGGCGACGGCGCTCGGCCGCCACGCGCCAACCGGTCACCGCTGATATCGGAGGCTTGCGCGCGCGGGTGGAGGGAGGTTCTGGGAAACCAGCACGTCCAGCGCTCGCGTCACCGCAACTCATGCATGGAGCGGGTGCTTTCAGTCGCGTCTCGTGGCCCGAGGCGACTGACAGGACAAATTTCGGCGGGTTTTCATCTGCTGCCAACTCTTTTGAGATTCGTTTCGCGGCTGTCGCGCGATCGGGTCTGCTGCAAGCTGGACGGCGGACTGGAACTGACCATGATGTTGAGCGGGGACGGCGGCTGACGGTCGGAAAGGAAAGGCGACGGCATCGTCGAGAGCCAGAGTTCAGCATGAGACTGGCGCTAAAGTTGCGCTTGCACTTGTCGGCAACGCAGCCGCAGCGCCAGCTGGTTGCGAGCTGAGACACCTCCAATCATCAATGCATTGCGCTAAACGTGTTCGGCTTTTGTCCGCTCAAACCCTCGAATTGACCCGTGAAAAGTAATGTCGCGCAAAAATGGTTGGCTGGACCCGTCCAAAACCTGAAGTGGTTAGGTGATTGCATCTGGTGCGAAAATTGAACCAGCTGGCATACTGTACCCCTGTACTGCCAGCGAGATGTGCGGTTCCGACGCGCAGTGACTCGCGCTCTGTATGGTATACTCCTCCCGAGGCATCCGCGCCGGCCAGCCGATCGCCTGGTTTTCTGCACTTTATTGAGGAACTTTCCGCCCGCGAGTCAAGCCCTGTAAATTTCCCCCCTCTCACCGGCAGATCGAGCGGTGGGCAGCAAGGGGAAAGCGCGAAGCAAAGCAGCAGAGGTGAGTGCGCGGCGTGCGGCTGCGTGCCGAGGGGAAGGAGCCGCCCCACCGAGTGTTTCTTCCGTTTCTAACATCGATGTGTGTGTGTGTGGTCTGGTCTGGTCTGCTCTCTCTCCCTCGTCCAGGACGCGAGCGACTGCCACGTGGAGTCCGCGACGCGACCACATTTGATCCACAGGAGCGAATCGACAGTGCGATGGGAGGTGGCTCGTCGGCCAAGACGCGCCGCGCGGCCGAGGCAGCCCGGTCGTCCGGCAAGATGCTGCGCAAGGGCGTGCGCACGATCCGCACCATGACGACGCAGGCCGCGACCAAGGCGACCGAGTACAAGAACTTCTCGGTGCTGCTACGGCCGCTGGCGATCGGCCTCGTGATGGTCTCGCTTGTCCTCGTCGGGATGGCGCTGCTGGGCCGCTACCAGCTGTGGATGAGCTTCGCGGGTCTCGTGATGATCGCCATGAGCGTCTTCAGTGCCGTCCAGGAGTTCAAGCACCCCAAGTCGGTCGAGTCGTACCAGGACTTCCTGGACAAGGAGATGGAGAAGAACGTGCCCAAGGTGGTCACGGTCACCGACATGTCGACTGTCAAGACGGTGAGCGCCAAGAAGGCGCGCGGTAGCACCAAGACGGCCGCGAACAACAACCTCCGTACGTCCAAGGTGGAGATGAATGCGGCGCCGTTGAACGACGTGTCCCCGGCTATCGTGTCGCCGTCGGCCATTGAGGCTTCTGTTTCGACTTCGAACGCGTCGAACGGGCGACGAAAGTCAGCTGACCTCGGTGCGCTCGAGGCTGCGACGACGTCTGTGGCTATTGCTGACGGAAACAGCGCGGCGTCGCGCCGCAGCGCGGCCACGGCTGAGATGAGCAGTACGCTCAACGTGTTGCACTGTGGCACTGTCATCGACATCCAGGGATCGCACGGATTCATCATCCCGCACAACCTGCGAGTCGACAGCAACACCCGCGCCAAGTCGGTGAGCGGAGTGACCAACACGAAGGCTACCTCAAGTGCTCTGAGCGCGATGAGCAGCGCGAAGAGCCCGCAGGCGTTCGAGATGAAGATGCCGCTCGTGATCCCGTTCGACCTGCCCGAGAGCGAGGTGACGGTGCGTCAGCAAATTGCCGTGGGCAAGACGGTCGAGTTCGCCTTCAGCAGCGACGCACGAGCCGCGTGCGCGCTCAACGTCACGCCTGTGTCGTCCGACGAGGAGATCGCCAAGAGCCGCACGGCGCTGCGCTCGTGCAAGCAGGCGCGCCAGGTGTCGTTTGCGCGCGCCATGGAGGAGCTGACGATGATCTCGCCTCGCAACGTTCCCGTGAAGCACCCGGTCGACCTGATCAAGTACGCCGAGCAGCTGGACGAGCACGAGGTGCCGTTCGACCAGTTTATTTAGACCCTACCCGACGCGACGCGTACGCGAGCAGACAGACCACGTGGAGCATGGTTGGCGCTCGCTGACGAGGACGGCCTGAAGCAATCCATCCGCCTCTCGGGGGCGAGCGAGTCCACGCCCTCGAGAGCGCGAGCTAGTAGTTGTAGCGGTAGCATTTGTCGACACCTTGACGCCAAAATCTACCAACCCCCGTCGTGGGGAGATACCCTTCATCATGGTGACCACTTGGTCGCGTCTACATTCGCAGCGTCAGCAGCCGCGCCATCGACACGCTCGTTCAATTGCGGGCGGATACATTCCCCATGACGCATCCCGTCGCCGAAGGGAACGTTCTCGGTGCGTCATCGAGCAGCCACCGCTTGTCCCAAGGACGTCACCATCTCACCAATGGTGACCGCTCGCGCCGACGAGTCGCCTGATCGATCTTCTGGCATCGCTCGACCAGTGGTCGACCACCCGTCGGCCATGGCTGATCGAGTCTCCGGGTGACGGTTTCCACGCGGCAGCTCGGTTCAGACGTCAACACAGAAAGCAAGAAACCGACTGAGCGGAAGCGGCTGATCACTTTTCTTGTTTGCGCCAAAAAATCAGACAAGTGGTCGCGAAGATCGGCTTCACTTCTCCGCTTTCTCCGCTGGAACGCCGGGAGAACGAAGCGGCGATGCGACCGAGCGCTTCCGTCGTCTCTACCTACGGGCACGTCCATCCAATTGAGTCGCGACGCGCTGCAGCGTCAGCTACGGAGCCTGCCGCTTCCCGTCCGCCAGGATGGACTGCATGGCGTCCGAAGACGCGACACTCAGCGGAGTGTCGCCGTCGCCGTCCTCCATGTCCGTCAGCGCGCCGTGATCGACCTGGAGCCCGAAGCAACAACGGAGTCAGCAGGCAACGCAATGCGAGCGAAGAGCGGCCGGGAACGTACAAGCAGGCGAGCCATCTCCTCGTGGTCGCAGCTGGCGGCGTAGTGCAGCGCCGTCATGCCGTCAGCGTCCTGGATGTTCGGCGACGCAGCGCGCTTCAGCAGCTCCTCTACCACGCCAGTTTGCTCCCTGTCGACCGCCCAGTGGAGCATCGTCCGCCCTTCATCATCCTGGGAACCAACGAGTCGATGAACAGGCACAACAACAAGTCATGCTCTGGGAACCACATCCATCAGCCCAGCGACGATCGCGGAACGCACCTGCGCGTCAACGTTGATACCACTCGCCACAGCCGCGACGAGTTTGTCGACATTCCCCGTGCTTGCGAAGTGGAACACGTCTTCCTTGACCCTCCACTCCTCCGTCGTCCTGACACAATGACAGACAGCAGGAGTAAGCAACGACAGTAGAGCTCCACCCGCCACCAGCTCAGTCCTTCGGAGCGCCGTACATGTCCACCTTGGGCATACTGACAGCGCCGACCATCGTCCCACCCAGCATCATCTCCTCGCTCTTGGCCTGCGGTGCCGCTGCTGGCACCCCCTTGGCAACGGCAAAGGAAGAGCCGCCGCGGACGTCAAAGTCGTCGAAGAGATCGTGCACCTCCTGCAGGTACTGCTGCTTCGCGGCCTCCTGGTCCATATCGCCAAGCGCCTTCCAGCTCTCCCTGCCATTTTATAGCGCGGACGACCCTTGATCAGAGAATGTATCGCCGCGGCAGCACGCACGCCGTGCGAATCCACTCACCACTTGGCGCTGCCCACGAAGTCCGCGGCCGACGGCTTGTCAACCGTGCACTTGCCAAAGTGCGCTTGCTTGTAGAAGGCGTACAGCGTGAGTCGCTGCACGTCGACCAGCCCGTCCATTCATCGATTCATCCGTCACTGGGTTAGTACGCGAGCCGACAGTAGCGAGCGCTCGCCGCGACCGACACCGACCACGCTGTGCTACCTGCTCGTTCGACAGCCTGTTGCCCCCGCGCGACGCGATGAAGTCCACCGCCACCTGGAACTTGGCGTCCAGCTCGCTCATGCCATGCTACTCGCCGTGCAGCACCACTGCCAATCAGCGACAAGCATAGGGCATTGGCGAGATGGAGACCGCCCTCCTCCCACCTTGAGCATGTAGTCCTCGAGCGAGCCCGAGCCGACCGAGCTGTCCAGCCGCGCGCGCTTGTGGTAGAAGATGCGGCGCAGGATCAGCGGCAGCAGCACCGCGCACAGCAGCGCCAGCGCCGCGCGCGTCCACGAGAGCTCGTCCAGCGCCAGGAGCGGCGCCACCTCCGCGTCCGCCATGCTTGCCACTCCGACGCTGATCAACGGAATGCTGCTTGGGAGTTCTCCTTCGAAACCGCTATCAATTTATATTGAGCAGTTCTGTAAATACAGCTAGCTAGCATATACTTTGTGCTCAGTATCAAATGCGTCGGAACATATTATAGATATCTACATGTAATATATTCCGGTCGAGGTGAAAGTGTCGATGAAGAACGACATCCATGTAACATTCGTGCAACATCACAATTCGATCGTGTGATGCAAATGCGTTCTGAGAAGTGCGGACTCTGGCTGGTGGCTGTCGGTTCGTCAATGCGTGGAGTGCGTGGGCAGCGTGGAAGCGTTGTGGCGATGTGAGGCGGCCCAATCCTCTCGAGGACGACGACCGAGAGAGCGGTCGCTGGCCTTCTGCCGGCGGCTTTGTGCTGCTTCTGTCAGGCTCGGGTGGCTTGTGAGGCTGAGCTCTGGCGAGCGGATAGTTGCGGACGGCAGCACGGTCGTGATCGCTGCTGGCGCGAGCTATGACGACACTAATGGCGGCGCTGGTGTTGACATGATGGGCGGTTCATTCGGTGATTCAAGCCCGGCGGTGTCATGAGCAGTGCGCCTGATACTGCTATTGTGTCCAGCATGGCCTGGAAACGTTAGTGGCAGTTGTGTCCATCCGTTCGAGGCAGCAGCCCAGGCCGACGACATGCCGACCTCGAACGCGCAGGCCATCCGTCGATGGAAGCGCGAGCGTTGCCGCCAGCGCAGCGTGCGTCGGCAGCGCCGCATTTCGTTCTCAACTGCGAGGGCGATGCTCGCACAGTTGCATTTCAACTTCAAGACGCTTCGCTACAAGATGGCGCGCGCGGGCGGCCTCCTGGTCGACTGTGAAGAAGAGTTCACGTCGAAGACGTGGTCAACGAGGGCCTCAGCGCGATTCCCCTGTTCCAGTGTCCGTCATGCGGGATCTGCCTCGACCGAGACATCAATGCCGCGCGGAACATCTTCCACAAGAACAAGGACATGCTGGCGTAGCTCACGCTCGCGTGCTCGGACCGGTGCGCCTCCACCGCGGTGTCCTGTCGGCAGAGTTCCTGGGCAAACGGCGAATCACGGCACCTGTCGCACAGATCACTTTCGCTTCGCCTTTTTCCAACTGCCACATCCATGAGCGAGAAAACAATTTGATGTTCACTTTCGTTTCTGCCTCACGACGCTACCACCAGGTGCACCAGCAGCCATGCCGCCGTCGCCGATGATCGAGGTCCTGGCGGGCGACATCTCGGAGGAGCTGTTCCGCCGCGGTGTGCCCAACGATCGCAACATGCTGTCGGCCTCAGCGCTTGCGACCCCATCGTACCACGAGGTGGTGGTCAGCGCCTCCGACGCGTACATCAAGGCTGGCGCCACGCTGCTCGCGACCGGCAACCTCCACGTCGTGCCTGGTGTGGGCTTCACGGCCGACGAGGTGCGCGAGCTCACCATGCTGGCGGGTTCGCTGGCGTGCGAGACGCGCAACATGTCCAGCAAGAAGGAGCACGTCAAGATCTGCGGGCTGCTGCCGCCACTGATGCCCAGCTTCCGCTCGGACCGCACGGTCGTCCACCAAGAGGGCGTCGACATGTACGCGCTGATCGCGGACGCGCTGTTCGAGTACGTGGACTTGTTCCTGGCGACGTCCATGTCGTCACTCAAGGAGGCCAAGCTGGCGTACGAGGCGGTCGAGCATCTGCAGAAACCCGTGCTCGTCTCGTTCGCGCTCAGCCGTGACGGTCAACTGCGCAGCGGTGAAGACGTGGCCGAAGCCACCCGGAAGCTGGTCGAGTTCTGTGACGAACGCGGCAAGAGTGGGAGCCTCAGCAGCCTGCTGAGCGGCGTCCTGTTCAACTGCTCACAGCCAGAAGACATCGCCAAGGCGCTCAAGAGCCTGGGCGAGGACAAGAGCGGCGTCACAGACCAGCTCCGGGAGCGCGGCATCCGTCTCGGCGGGTTCGGCGACCGCATCTCGCCGCGTTCGCGCGCTGGAGAGATGGAGACCAAGCTCGTGTCGGGTGAGATGCGGCCCGTGATGGACAAGGAGGTGTTCGCCAACTTTGCGCTGCGCTGGGTCGAGTTCGGCGCCGAGATCGTTGGCAGCTGCTGCGCCGTCCCGCCCGAGTACCTCGAGCGCGTTGCCGAGTGCGTCCGCGGCACGCAAGGCTAAAGAGGTGGAGAGCAAGGACTAAGCCTCCAAGTTGCTGGATAGCGCGCACGGAGTGGCGAGTTGCATGGGTTTCGCGGTAAGCAATTTCGAGACGGACACTGTTGGTCCTGTCACGATGGGAGTTCACGAGGCGTTGAGGGAGGACCGACCGGCCATGCTGCCTGATCTCATGCACTGCATGTCCCCAACCTTGTCCGGTCCGAGCCGCCCAATGAGCGCGCGTGCCCCGCTCGGGTCATTCCCATCTCCCTGGATGTGATGCACACGCCACACAGCCTTCACCGAGCTCTCTAAGTGTTTCAAGCGTCGTTCTGGTGCTGCGCAGCATGCAAGGACGCTTTTGGCTCGGTCCTGTGGCCGACAGCCTGTGAGTCCCGGCTCTGATCATAGACAGACAGCGAGCGCCAAGTGTCTGCGTGACCGTCGGCGGTGCAGCGCGCGGTCGGCGGCCCGTTTTCTGGCGGTGGCTGTGGACGGAGATTGACCGAGTCCGATTTGCATGGCACCGCAACTAACAGCACAGGCCCAATCAGCTCGCGCGGTGCCCAGCGGTCAGAGCGGCGGCAAACAGCGTGGCGGCGCCGAGCGCAGCCATTGGGGAAGCGTGAAGGTGCAGAGCTCAAGGCGAGGCCTCTCGCAGAGAGGTTCGAGGGATCAGCGAGCCGAATGCAAGTGAGTCTGCGACCCATGAGCGCGGCCGAATGCGCATTACACCGGCACGGTCGCTCTCCGATGTGTGTCAGCATGCTCGGGTCCAGTCAGCAGGTCCGTTTGGTTGATCAGCCGATCCCCATCGCAATCGCCCGCGCTCAATCAATCCACCAGGACGCCCGCTCTCAGAGGACCGCCGCCGAGATGAGGCGCCGGCGCGAGGGCTAGCGCCGGACTCACTCGAGCTTGTTCCAAGGGCTCATTCCCCCATTTGCCTCAGCCCCCGCACCTCCACCGACCACCCAAGCAGCAAGGCGACAAGCATGGCAGCGGTCAACGCGCAGCGCGGAGGACTCAAGACGCCGCTCGAAGGGGACTCGGCGGCCCGGCTGTCGTACCTCAGTGGTGCCTCTCAGCCCAAGGACATCGAAGGCGGATTTGCTGGTATCAAGACGCCTGACGAGCGTGATGCCGCCTACGGAGAGTACGAGGGCGGCGCGTTGCGTCCGGGCGGAGCAGTCCACCTGCTGAGTCGCGAGGCGGCCGGCCTGCTCTTCCAGTACGCGGCCGTCGGCCTCACGTACGGCATGTTGCCTGCCGTCATCTACCCGTTCCTGCAGCAGTACCTAAACGCGAGCGGTCAGCAGACGACGACAGCGAGCACACTAGTGACGCTGCCGTGGTCCTTCAAGGCCTTCTACGGCATCCTGTCGGACTGCTTCCCCATCTTCGGTCTGCGCCGTAAGCCCTACATCCTCATCGGCTGGGTCGTCACTATCGCCATGCTGGCCATCATGGCGTGCTTCCCACAGGGCGAGCCGTACTACACGGTCAGCTCGGACCGCGACATCTCGCCCGAGGACTACACGCCCGAGATCGAGGCGCGCATCAACTACGACGCGCCTTCACAGGCCGGCAAGTACGTCATCATGATGTTCTTCGCCGCCGTG
>JAADYH010000683.1:0-16009 GCA_023338125.1 Phytopythium aichiense | reverse complement strand
CGCCAGCTCGGCCGTGGACACGATGCGCGCGGCCAGCGACCTGTACTACGCGCCGCTGGCGACCAAGCCCAAGCCCCCGCCGGTCTCTTCGTCGTCCTCGGACTCGTCCTCGGCGTCCCCGACGGCGTCGCAGTCGTCGGCGACCAAGCGGCGCGCGGCGGCGTCGCAGGCGTCGTCGGCGGCCGGCGGGCCCTCGTCGGTGCGCGACCGTACGGTGGTCGTGTTCGACTGGGACGACACGCTGTGCCCCAGCTCGTGGCTGCACGCGCAGGACCTGTTGCCCAAGTACCGCGGACAGCAGATTCCCATCACGCCCGAGCAGCGCGCCGTGCTGGCGCTGCTTGGCGCGCACGTGGCGCGCCTGCTGCGCAAGGCGGCGTCCTACGGGCCCGTGTTCGTGGTGACGGCGGCCGAGCTGGGCTGGGTCGAGATGTCGTGCGCGCTCTACCTGCCGGCCGTGCTGCCCGTGCTCGAGATGCCCGACGTGCACATTGTCTCGGCGCGCTCGTGGTACGAGCAGACGTTTGGCGCTGGCGGCGACTCGGGTTGCTGGAAGCAGGAGGTCATGCGGCTCATCGCGCGCAAGTGCTTCGCGTCGGTGGCGGCGGCGGCGACGGCCGGGCGAAGGCCGCGGGCCGTCTCCCCGCAGGACGAGTTCTTCAATCTCGTGTCGGTGGGCGACTCGATGGCCGAGCGCGACGCATGCTACGCGGCGGTGGGCGACGTGCCCGGGACGCTGGCGAAGACGCTCAAGTTCGTGGAGCACCCGAGCTCGGATGAGATGCTGCAGCAGGTGGAGCTCACGCACGACTCGTTCGAGCACATGTGCGGCTGGCAGAGCCACCTGGACCTGCGGCTCACGCGTGAGCAGCTCGCCGAGCTGCGCTGCGCCGCCATGTGAATGGACGAGCACGAGCACGAGCACGAGCACAAGAGCAGCCGCCGCGGCCCAAGGGAAGCCGCGCCGGCCGGGTAGTTTATTTTGCCTTTTTGAAGTATGTAAGAGCGAGCGAGTGCCGCCCCCGGCCCGACAGGTAGTTTAGCGATAGGATTAGAGACGACAGCGGGGGAGACGCATGCGCCGGCGTAGAAGGAATACGCCGCCGCGGAGGCGCCGACACCACAATTTTAAAACGCATGGGACGCGATCAACATGCGACGACATTGAACAACAACAGACGCGTGGATGTGGAGGTGGTGAGCAGGATATATACTTCGAAGCAGACCGACAGGGCCTTCCTCACGCAGCAAGACATGCAGGCGACGGGTGACGAGACCCGAGCGACCGACGGAGAGAGAGAGAGAGAGAGAATGACTCACTCGGCGTCGCGCTTCCGCTTGGGCGACGCGCTGCTGGCGGCCTTGTCGGCCGGCACAGGGGCCGACGCGGGGGCCTCGGCCTCGGGTTTGAGGATCGTGAAGCGCAGGTCCACGTCCGTCGTCTTGGAGTGGTTCTTGACGTAGTAGGCGTTGCCCGACGGCACGTAGAACTCGTCGCCCGGGCCGAGCAGGAAGCGCGTCGTCTTGTCCGACGCGAAAAAGTCCTCCGAGTCGGGGCTGAAGGCCACCTCGAGCGCCTGCGGCTGGCCCGCCGTCACGTAGAACACCTGCACAGCCGCGCCGACGCTCTCGGGCTCCTTGGCGGCGCCTGGCGGCAGCACGAGCCGGCCCGAGATCCACCGCGGGAACGCCGCCGGGTTGCGCAGGTTGAAGCTCTGCCCGGCGAACGCGTTGGGCTCGCCGTCCAAGCTCGGCAGCTTGCGCAGCCGGATCTCACTCGCGCGGCAGATGATGTTCATGGTGTTCACGCAGTCGGCCGACACGTCGAACAGGTCGGCCCACTCGCCCGACTCGTACTTGATCCCCTTGGGCAGCTCGCTCGCCGGCAGCGGCTTCGTCGACTTGCGCACTATGGGCTTGCGCGGCTTGGTCTTCGGAGACGACGCGCCGGACCGCTCCACACCTGCGACTGTCGGCAGCACGAGGCCCACGCCAACGTGCTTGCGCTCGTACACGTAGTGCTCGCCCTTGTACCACGCGAGCGGCTTGTAGCGCTTGCGCTTGTTCCGGCGCAGCGCGATCGGCTCGTCGTCCAAGTCCATGTCCACGCCCTTGAGGATGTCGCGCGCCAACCGCAGGTCGCGTCGGTCCACGCGGCGAGACACACGCGTCTGCTTCTCTTCGTAGAAGCTGTCGTCGTCGGCCGTGCTCGCACCGTCGCCGTTGTCTTCGTCCGTGAGGTGGAACGACTCGTCGCCGTCCGTGTTGACCGACAAGTTCGACACATCCCCCGCCGATGCCGACTTGTAGGCATAGTTGCCGGTGGGCCGCGCGCGCTTGGGCCCCTCCGCCTTGGTCTGCTTGCTCTTCTTGCCTTTGGCCTTGGCTTGTTTGCTCTTGGACGCCGCCGACTCCTTCTTCCCCTTCTTCTTCGACTTGCTCTTGCCCCCGGCGTCATCGACAAACTTGTCCTTGTACAGATTGACACTGATGTCCCGGTCGCTCGCTGTCACCAATCACACCGTTAGCATAAAGCATGCACATGCATCAACAGCTCGATGACTTCCTTACCATCAGACAGCGGGCTGAGCGGCTCCTCGTCGACTGCAAACGGACTCGACGCGTTCGCGTCGTCGTCGAAGCCCGTGCCCTCGCCAAACAGCGACGATCGACGCTTGTTGTCACTCTTCCGCCGCGTCGTCACGTTCTCTTCGGCCTCTTGGATGGGGGAGGCGTCGCCAAAGTCGAACGAGTGCGGCGAATCCGGCGCGTCGGCCGGGAAGGCGTCCTTATCGGCGCCGACGCTCTTCCTGCTCGCCTCGATGTTGCTCATGCGCGCACTCCTCCGACGAGCAGCGGCGACGCTGCTGCGACGCGTCGAGCGTCTCCGCCCGGGTGTCTCGTCGTCGCTGAAGTTCATGCTGCTCGCGGCCGAGAGCCGCACCTGACGCTCGCTGCTGGACGACACGGTCGACGTGTCGGTCGCCGTCAGGTCCTTCTCCGACGTCGTAAACGCTACACGGCAGGCAGAGAAGCGTCAGGTCAGCGCACGACAGCAGCAAGGTGGCGTTGACAAAGCGGCCGTCAAGCACGCACAGTCGTCTTCGTCGTCGTCCTTGTCGGCCAGGTCGTCGTCGGCCCAGAAGTCGTCAATGTCCTCGAAGCCCTGCGCGTCCTTGCGCACATCACCGCGCACCACCACGCCCGACCGCCTGTCGCGTTCACAGCGTCAGTCTCCACATTGTTCCCACGATAAGCACCAGTCTGGGGGTTCATCGAACGTACGAGCCGACCGAGGAGGCGGCTCCATACTGCGTGGCAGAGCACCAGGTCCATCAGAAAAGGAGAATCCACGGTGCAGACTCATCATCGCGGCGGACGCACCTTGGACGCGGCCATGTACTGCTTCAAACTGCTCACGTTCACCCTCGCCTTGTCCGCCGCGGCCCTAGTGATCGATCATTCCCGCGCCAATGCGGACTCGTCAGCGCTCCGTTACCCTCCAGCAGCGCGCTCAACCGTCTCTCCACGCACTTGGTCCGCGGCATGAGCGTCTCCATGTCGTCGTCCATCTGCAGGAGGCCATACAAGGACCACGAACCCACGGGGGAAGGAAGCGCAGCAAGTCCGTCAGCATTCTGCTGCCACACACCGCCGGACGACGCGGGGAATGGCCCAGATCCGGCCCCCACATCGCCACATTCCCTCCGCCCCTTTATAGACCCCATCAACGCCCGCGTACCGCTGCGGGGGGCCGTCGCGCGCCGCCGCTTGCTCGCCGTTCCTTCTCCTGCTTCTCCTGCTTCTGTTGTTCCTGTGACTGAGTTATAAAATACCTTTGGAAATTTTTCAACATCCTTCAACACATTATGTTATTATATAAAAAGGGATCATAAATGTGTGTTTAAACACCCTTTTTACTACCCTTTTTAGAAATATATTCGAAACTCACCCGCTCCACATACAAAAGTCAAACGAACGGGTATATCAATATTTATAACACCTTGGCGCCAGATTTTTGGGTTTTGGAAAGTTTGATTTTTCAAAATCAACCTCGATTGATCGATACGAATCGCTGAATCCAGCGTGGATCTTTGACAATCTGAGCAAAGACACAGGCTTTGATTTGGTTTTTTCAGGAGTGATTGGCTCAACATCCACCATGACAGGATGCACGCGATCGTGTTGCTCATCGGCTGCGGCAGCGGATGCTTGCCGCCCTTGCTCTCCTCTAGTGCAGCTCCTTGCTCTAGGCTTGACACGGAAGCAATCTAGTGCTTGTTCTGCAGCAGCCAGAGCAGGAACGAGGCGCTCGAGACGCGGACGCGGCAGTTGACGCGGTCGAGGTCGTGGCCGCCCTCGACGAGCCCCCAGCGGTCGATCTGGAACTCCTCCTCGACGCGCGACAGCTCCATGGCGTCGCTCGCCGTGATGTGGCGCTTGAATAGCGCCAGCGCCGTGATCAGCGACTGTGGCGGTCGATAGGCAGACAGGAGCCACTGCGTTAGACACTGTGCAACCAGTGCGGCCAGCCGTGGAGGTCGCGTCGTACCTTGCACTCCTTGGTGATGGAGCGCAGCGCCGTCAGCTCAAAGTGGTCGAGCTGCGTCAGTGAAACAGCGCGCGCGTCAGTTGGCGATAATACAGAGTCGAGCGTCCATGCAGGGTAAGGCCACGCACCTTGGTGAGGTGGTCGCGCACGTTGCTGATGACGCGCTCGTCGTGCGTGAGGCGGTCGATCGTGCCGTGGCTGACGTCCACCTCGCCGTCGAACGTCTCGGAGAACCACTTGCGCAGCGGGTCCCACTTCTTGTGCTGGAGCGCCGCCAGCTTGTCCTGCTGGTCGGCCGTCACCTGGTAGCAGACCGTGTCCGTGTGGAAGTAGTGCAGCATCTCGTCGATCAGCTCCTGCGCGCCGTCGACCTCGCCCAGGTCCAGCGCAGTGCCCGCCAGCGTCATCATGGGCATGGTCGCGGGCCGGATGCTGTGCTCCTGCGCGTCCCACTCGTGCGCGACCGCGAAGGCCAGCGACCGGCTCGGCAGCTTGACCGGGATGCGGCTCGGCGTCTTGACCGCCTTCCCGTCCAGCGTCACGGCGTACGCCTTGCTGACCGCGCCGTCGACCTCCTCCTCTACCTCCTGGACGCCCACGTCCTTGTAGAAGCGCAGTACGCCCGTGATCTTGGGCCCTACCGAGCGAAGAGGATCCAGCCGTCCGTCAGAACAAAAAAAAGAGTTCACACAGGCGATAATTCCGCGCGTTCGGAGCTAGAAAGAGGCCACCCGAGTCGCAGAGACCGTCCGCGGACGATGGTACGCACCTGAGACGCCGCCGGTGCCCCCCTTGGCCGACAGGAAGCGGCACCCCGCCGCCTGGAGCCGCATGCCACTCGTTTGCCGCATCACGGTCGCCAAAAGTGGACTCGAGGAGTGTTGACCCCTCACAACTGGAATCGTTCAACCGGCAATACCGGTATATACCGGTTACGAGACGGTTGAAAATCGATCAACCAACCACTGTCGGATATATACCGGTTTCTGCTGGGTTTGTGTCGCGGGAAGGCGGCGGCACTTTGCGGATTGCATTTGGCGGGAGACCATGTCGGCGAACCCGCAGCACGTGGTGGACACGGAGGACGCGGCGGAGCTGAACCTGGGCGAGGACTTCCGCCACGAGACGTGTCTGTCGAACGCCGAGGTGGCCGTCATCTTGGAGAAGCAAAAGTCCGACTACGAGAACCAGGAGAAGCAGCTCACCAGGTGGGTGGACGATCAGGCGAGCGAGCGATCCGGCCGGCTCGCAATGGGCGGACCGGGGGCGAGAGTGGCTGCTGACTGCTGTTGATGTATGTGACTGGTGGTGTGGTGTGTGCGTTTGCAGCGTCTTCCAGAAGACGTACTCATACGTGCAGCGCTTCAGCGGCACCAAGGATCCCGTGGCGAACCAGGCGTCCGTCACGGAGCTCCGCGAGTACGTTGCCGTCCCCTTTCAAGTCTCCCATGTCCCCCCCTACTCATGCGCAATACTGACGGCGCACTGTGGTGTGGCACAGAGCGCTCATGTCGCTCGCGTTCCAGCGCGAGGAGGACGGCCAGGTGGTGGAGGTGCGGCTCGAGGAGTTCGAGATCGCGTGCCTGTCCAACCTGAACCCGGAGGAAGTGGAGGAGGCCGTGGCGCTCATCCCGAGCCTGCACAAGCGCTTCGCCGAGGACGAGATCGAGGAGATCCTGGGCATCGTCTCGCGGACGGCGGCGCGCATGTTCGGGTGAGCCGCCCCGCTCGGCATGGCAGGTCGGGCTGCATTGCGATGCGAGTATAGATTGCGGTTACGATGTTCCAATGCGGCGTTAGGAACACGTTCATTTGATATTTGTATACTCTTGGCTATTAGTTCTCATCAGTCCTCGAAAATGGAGATGGCGAGCGCTGGTGGCGATGGAAGCGGGGACCGCGCGTACGTCCCGCGGCGCAAACGGCGGCGGGCCGCACCGCCTTCAGATCCCAGTCGCGACCTTGATGGCTCGCTGTCTACGTCTTTAGAGCCCGCGCCGCAGCCTCCAGCGCCCGTGCGAGCGCCAGTCACCGCGCCTCCTCCTCTTGAACCTGCCGCTTCAGCTGTGCAACTTGCTGCGGAGGACGCGGCGCAGGAGGCGCAGTGGGACCGGCTGGAGAGAGGCATCCACGTCGCTGGCGACGCCGTCCCTTCCGCCGTCTACTCGTTCGAGGCCATGCCGCTGCCGCCGCCGCTTCTCAAGTACGTGAGCCTCCCTGTCTGCCAGGCGGATCTGGTGCATGGATCTAATGACGTGGCGGTGATGGCAGCACGCTGCGTGACCGAGGCCTCCGCACGCCGACCGAGGTACAGGCGCAGACCATCCCGTGCGTGTTAAGCGGTCGCGACGTGGTTGCGCTCGCCGCGACGGGCAGCGGCAAGACGCTGAGCTACGTGCTGCCCATGCTGGTGCTCGCGGCACAGCGCCAGCACCTCCGTGCCTACCAGCAGTGGTCGGCGGCGGTGGCGGCGCCGCTTGCGCTGGTGCTCGTGCCCACGAGGGAGCTCATGAGCCAGGTGCTGCACGAGCTGCTGTCGTTCCCTGTCCTTCCAGCGCCGACCACTCCACATCATCCGCTCCAGGGCATACCGCCACCGTCGGAGCTCCGGCCGATCTCTGCAGTCGGCATCTGCGGCGGCGTGTCAGTGCACCAGCAAGTCGCGTGGCTGCAGTCGCTCGCGCACGAGCTGGCGGCAGTCGTCGCAACGCCTGGACGACTGCTGCACCTGCTCGACTTGCAGGCGTTGGACCTGCGCCGCGTGGGCTATCTGGTCCTGGACGAGGTGGACCGCATGCTCGAGACCGAGATGGAGCACCAGCTGCGCCAGATCCTGCTCCGCTGCTCCACGGACACCAGTGGCCAACGTCAGACTCTGCTGTTCTCCGCCACGATGCCCTACTTCCTGGACCGCATCGTGCGCTCGGCGGTCGTGAACGCGGTCACCATCCGCGTTGGGATGGGCAGTCAAGGCACGGGGGCGGTGGCCTCAGCGTCCGTCGTGCGGCGAAGAGAGGCGGCTGCGGTGGAAGGAATCGAGCAGCGCGTGCTGTTCATGCGCTTCGCCGAGAAGAAGACCAAGCTGCTCGAGGTGCTGCGCGGTATCCCGCGGCCGCCCGTGCTCGTCTTCTGCAATTCGCACAATAGCGTCGACTTCGTCACGCGGCTGCTGCAAAGCGAGCAGTTCCACGTCGCGTCGCTCCACGGCGAGCAGACGCAAGCGTACCGCTTCCAGGCGCTCGAGGCCTTCCGCGAAGGCTTCGTGGACGTGCTCGTCGCCACGGACTTGGTCTCGCGCGGCCTCGACTTCCACGACGTGGACCACGTCGTCATCTTCGACATGCCGCACACCATCGAGGATTACGTGCACCGCTGCGGCCGCACCGGGCGTCGAAGGGAGGACGACGGTGCTGGAGGCGAGCGGCGCGTGGGCGGAACGGTGACCGCATTCTTGACCATCGAATGTGCGATCGCCAGCGAGCTGAAGAAAATGCTGGAGGAGGCCAAGCAGCTCGTCCCGCGAGAGCTTGAGCTGCCCAGTCGGTTCCTCCCGCCGACGCGATAGCTAGAGGGAGTGAGCAGGAGGCACTTACATTCGAGCGGAGAGTCGGCGGTCGGGACACTCGGTAAGCGTGTTTGGTTCGTTCGTTCGTTCGTTCGTTCGTTCGTTCATTCTCTCCTTCTTGACACTTGTGGTCGCAGGAGCTCTTTCGGGTCTAACGGGGTCAGCACAACAAGTTTACAACAATCAGATCGCCCTTGCACGCAAGGCGACGAACCGTCTTCGCCACTCCGTCGGCGGCTGGCGGCGTCGCTCGACTCTCTCTCTCTCTTGCTGCCCTCGACTATGGCTCGTACGAACGGAACTTCTTGATGATCTCCATCACTTGGTCACCCGAGAACCTGCCCAGGGCTCCGCGCGCCACGCTCAGTTCCGAGAATGACGCCACCTCGTCGATGAGCGGAGAACTCCCTTCCGGTAGTGCCGAGTCGCTGGACGCAAGTGCCCTGACGGCGTTGCCGACACGCGCGATCGCGAACGGCACGGGCTCGAACGTGTGGTCGCCGTACTTGACGGGGGTCGTGTGGTCTCCGGTGACCACGATCGTGACATCGCGGTCGTCCTCCGAGTTGGCAAGCTGCGCGTGCACGCCCTTGATGATCGAGGCGATCATCTCGTCGGCTTTCTCGATGAAGTGAACCTTCTTCTCGACGTCCCGGTCGTGGCCGGCGTCGTCCACCGCCTTGACGTGCACGAAACCAAAGTCGTACTTGCCTTCACCCAGCATATGCAGCGCCGTCTCGGCCTTGGAGAGAAGGTTCGTGTGGTAGTCGCCGGTCGCACCGGGCGCCTTGACCAGATCAAAGCCCAGGGACATGCCCAGACCAGCGATGATGCATGTGGGGGCGATCATGAAGGGCTTCATCCCGTGCATCTGTTCGAACGTCGGCACATCGATGCGCTCGCCCGGCCCGCGCAGCAGCACGATGTTGGCCGGCGGGAGGTTCTGCTCCACGCGCTGGACGTTGATTGGGTGCGCCGACAACTGCTCGTGGAAGACCGCCGAGACCTCGTTCAGCACCTGGACATACGAGCGTCAGCGCTGCGCATCTGGCTGATCCATCGCGTGATGACGTCGAGACGAACCTTGCTCGAGTACTCCGCTTCGGGCGAGTCGTTCAGTGGCTTGGACGTCACGAGCGGGAGGCTGAGCAGCGGACACCAGACGTGTCAGACACCACACGACACAAGCGAGCGAGCGACGACAGGACATGACAGCAGGACAAGACGCACTGGTCCTTGAGCGGGTCGGTGCCCGACATCTTGTCGCTGAGGCCAGCACCGTGGAAGACGACGCCGCAGCGGTGCTCGGTCGCGTACTTGGTCGCGACGCGCACGTTCGGGAACTTGGGGATCGGCATGCCGTCCAGGAAGGCGCACAGCTCGATCCCCCACGCCGGGAAGTTGCGGTCCACTCGCCGCCGCTCCACGACCAGCCGCCCCTGTTCGTCCTGTTCCCGGCAGCAACCGAGTCAGTCCGTGCGCGATCTATCGCATGTTGGATTGGATATGCTTCCGCCTGCTCACCTTGCTGACCGTCGCGAAGTTGCACTTGAATGCCACGTCGCCCTTCTCCATCGCAAGCCCCGCGCCCATGGCCTCGAACGACCCGCGGCCGCGGTAGTGGCTGGTCATTAGCGTGAGCGACGCCAGCATGAGCGTCTCCACCGTCTAGCAGAGCGCAAGGAAGCAATCGCAAGGACGCACATGATGGGGTTGTAGCCCAGGATGGACATGTGCGCCGTGTCGCTGCCGCACGCCAAGCCGGGCTCCACCGGGTCCATGAGCCCCGTAAGTCCGCCGCCTGCCGCGTCACAGAACACGTCAGATCTCGATGCAGGGACGCGCCACGGACACTAGCAGGGCGAAGGTGGGAGGGCAGGGCGGACGCACGCGCGATGGCGTCCATGGCGGGCGTGCGCGCCGCCTGCAGCGTCGTGTGGCCATCCAGCTGCGCGAGCGACACGTCCGCGAGGCCGTCGATGAGCACGAACACGACGGCGCGCAGCTTCATGGCGAGCGAGGGAGCGAGGGAGCGAGGGAGCGAGGAAGCCAAGGAGGGAGGAAGCCAGGAAGATTGGGCGTGTCAAGAATTCGACCCTGAACGGCCTACATTCTGGAGACACACACTCTGTTTGCGTAACCTGCTCGGGTTACGTCCTTCTCTTTCGTAACCCAGTTTCCCAGCCGCCACACGGCATCCTCCTCCCAAAGTGAGGAAAGCGCGAGCAATTGAGCAAGGGCAACAAGGAGAGGAACGCGGCAGCGGACGACGATGGTGGAGGACAAGCGCAGCGGGTGGAAGGAGGCCGGTACGCTGCGGAAGACCCTGTTCTGCCTGGCGGTCCGGGTGTTATGTGCTCGGGCGGGTCAGGCGTGGAGAGGCGTGCGAGGATCCGCGATCCGCGGATCCAGAGGGGAAGCCGGGGGACTGACCGACGCTCGCTTGTCTGTGTGTCTGTGTGTCTGCGTGTGTCTGCGTGTGTGTATGTGTGGGAGGCGCAGCCGAGACCAAGGGAGAGAAGACGGCGTCGGGTGAGGCGCCGATCCAGAACAGCTACACCTTCTGGTACATCAAGCGCAACACGGGCAACAAGGCCGTCACGGTGCGTCCGATCCGCCGCCGCCGCCCCGCGGAGACATTCCTCATCGCGCAGCTATAGCCGCAAACGCCCGGTTCGTCTGGCAACCCGCAGGAGAGCTATGAGAAGAGCATCAAGGAGCTCGGCGACTTCAAGACGGTGCAGGACTTCTGGCGGCTGTACAACCACCTCGTTCGCCCGAACGACCTGCCCAACACGATGGACTACCATTTGTTCAAGACGGGCATTAAGCCCATGTGGGAGGTGCGTGCTTGCATGTCCAGCAACACGCGAGGTGATGGCACCTCACTGGATGGAATGGCAGGACTCGGCGAACCGGCGCGGAGGCAAGTGGATGGTCCGCCTCCGGAAAGGAATCGCGTCTCGCTACTGGGAGGACCTGGTGCGCGAACTGCTTACGATGAACGCTATACGCACAACTCGAACTCACGCGACACTCTCTGGGGCACAGGTCCTCGCGATCGTTGGCGAGCAGTTCGACGTTGGTAACGAGATCTGCGGCGCGGTCATCTCGATCCGGTACAACGAAGACATTATCTCGCTGTGGAACCGCAACGCCGACAATAACGAGGCGTGTTACCGCATCCGGTATGCCCTGCGCTCCTATCCGTATTGCCGTGTGGAAGCCATCGCGTATATCATACTAATGACGGTCTTTCGAATTCGGTAGTGACACGATGCGCAAGGTACTGAACCTGCCTCAGTTCGTGGCGCTCGAGTACAAGCGCCACGACACGTCGCTGATCGACAACTCGAGCTTCCGCAACACGACGGTGTGGCGATCAGAGAAAGGTGGAGACAACAGCGGAGGTGAGCTTACTCCATTGGACTCCTCTTGCGGACTGCGATCGTTGACGAAAGTCTCCTCGTCAATGATTCAGAGGGAACGTCTGGCGGTCGCTCCAGCAACTCGTCGGGCAGCCGCTTCTCACGAGACAAGTTCGACAAGCCGTCGGGTCACTCGCGCTCTGCTTGGGGGCGGGACAGCAAGCGCTCGTTCCGCAACTCGGGCGACGACCGCGAAGGCTCTCGCAGTAAGGGGGACGAGGAGCACACGAGCTAGGCTCACGCTGTGAGCGAGCCTCCTTGGTGATCCGGATCGGCATGACGATCCTGGCTGGGATCACAACACGGGAGCACTTTGTCCTGGATGATTCCAACGAAAGGTATCCGTGTCTGGATCAAGGCTCAGGGTGTGAAGCATCAGACAGCATCAGGATCTGAGATCGCGCAGCGATAGTCAGCTGGGAAGACGAGAACTCAGAGTCGAAGGAGAGGATACAGCAGGCCAAATTTAGTCACTGCAGGCATGAGCCCGAGGGTCTGCTTTCAACCTCATCAGACAGACATCAGCGCTTGCACTTATCAACTGGCTGTCGATCGACGCGATGGAGGTGAGCAACCCCACCAAGGCGCGCAACAAGGGTGCCGTGCTGTCTGCCGTCATCCGCGAGGGTATGGCTACCAACGAGCCGTCAGCTTCCGAAGCACCTCGGATGCTAATATGATACCGTGGCGTGCTCCGAGAGCGCAGAGCAGGACCGATTCCGCGCGCACGACCCCCACCTGCAGGAGTCGCTGCACGAACACTACGACTACATGATCAAGCACCTGGACCCGGTGCTGAGCCCTGCGATCGAGCAGGCGCTTCTCTACCAGCCAGACCAGATCGCCGACTTCCTGGCCAACACTGTGCGCGGCACGCTCGACCCATCCAAGTACAACTACGTCGTACGTTTGGACCCATTGCCGTGCATTGTCCTGGAAGACTCGCGGTCGAGCTGACGACGTGCTGCAGGAGTTCCGGCGGCAGCAGTACTTTGACCGCAAGGTGCGCCACCTCATCGCACTGGCCATGAACTCGGCCGTGAAGGACCGGCCAGAGGACGTCGTGGCGTACCTGGGCGACTTCTTCGAGGCGCGCACCAAGTTCTATTAGCGTCACGCAGCGAGGAAACATGGCGCGCGAAATGAGCAGTGTTTGGTGCCGCAGTGAAGCCATCTCGGATGATCAACCCAAACACCCACTTCTGAATTCAAAATTAATTTGTTGTAAAAGAATAACATATTAATATTGTGGATAATTGATTTACTTTCAGCAAGTCAAATATTTCAGACGTCGGACTTCCTCCAAAATCAAATAACCCAAACTGATGGCCGCTTCACACAATCAACCCTGTCCACGTTCACTATCGGAATCTGCCCAGAAGGAAGGAGGTGCCGCTGCCGACGCATTCGCCGCCTTGTTCCTCGCCTGCAGCGGCGCGCGCGCAGCCCCAGCCCTCCCACTGCGCTCCGCCGTCTTCTTCGCTCTCTCTACAGGCCGGATGCGGCTCCTGGCCGCCGTGGTGGCCGCCGTGGCGAGCCTGGCCGCGGCGGAGGCGGAGGCGGAGGCGACGGCTGCGGCGTTCAGTAGCGACCTGTACGCGCGTGTGGGTCGCGCCGCGCCGAGCGAGGTGGTCCCGCTCGTCGTCGGGCTGCGCGCGGAGGACTTTGGCGCGCTAGAACGCCGCCTGTGGCAGGTCGCGGACCCAACGTACGTCCTGGTGGTGGAACCTTCCCGAGGCGAGAACGCGCGGAGGATTGACGTGTCGTGGCGCGCAGGAACCGCGAATACGGCGGCTTCCTCGCGCGAGACGAGGTGGACAAGCTGTCGCAGCCGCCTGAAGGCGCGGTGCGCGCGCTGCGCGAGTGGCTGCAGCCGTTCGCCGTCGACAACGACCAAGGCTCCTTCTCCGCGGCCTCCAACCTCTTCCGGGTGCGTCCTGACTGGGAACGAACGCCATTTGCCCGCTGCAGCGGTCTTGTGCATCTGTATAACCGTATTAACGTCACTCATGGGTGTGTTTTCACGTGCGGATCGACGCGCACAGATCCCCATGCCAGTCCGCCACGTCGAGGAGTTGCTGGATACCGAGATCCACCGCTTCGAACGGCCAGACGAGCTGGATGCTAGTCACACGCGCCGGAAACTGCGCTCTCCTCGGAGGATTCTGCGAGCTGCGAGAGACATTGTCGTTCCCGAGCACTTGCAGCCGCTGATCTCGTTCTTGAGCGTCAACTCCCACCCGCTGCGTCTTCAAGCGCTAGCGTCCGCGACGACTGCCAACGAAAACGTGAGGATGATGGCCACCACGACTGCTAGCAACACCCTCGAGCTCATCCGCCACACGTACGGCATTCCAGACGACTTGGTGGCCAAGAATGCAAGCAACTCGCAATGTGTGCCGTCGTTCTACGACGAAGCATGGAACCCGTCCGACCTGGAGCTCTTCCACACACACAGTCTGCCGGAGGACGAGCAGCCGAGGGTGATCGCCAAGGGTGACCGACAGAATCAAGAGGAACGCCCGACCACAGAAGCATCGCTCGACATCCAGTACATCACCGGCGTTGGGCGGAACGCGACCACGTACATGTGGACGATGAACGGCAGCAACCCGTTCTCTTCCGAAGACGAACCGTTCGTCGAGTTCCTCGAGGCGATACTGGCGATGGACGCGCCGCCACTCGTGGTCTCCATTAGCTACTCGGACGACGAAGAGCACATTTTCAACGTGGCGGCAAGCTACGCCCACTCGATGGACACGTTGCTGATCAAGATGGGTCTTCGCGGCATCACCGTGCTCATGGCAAGTGGCGACGATGGCGTTACGGGCTTGCGTCCCGAGTTTGAGCGGATTCCGCGGACCGAAATGTGCAACCAGAGCGGGCCGCAGTGGCCATCGGGCAGCCCGTACATCACAACGGTCGGCGCGACCATCATCCTGAACGCAGAGGACTTTGCGAAGCCGTTCTTCAAGACCTCCGAGGAAGTGGTGTGCAGCTCGGAGGTCGGTGGCATCATCACCACAGGCGGCGGCTTCTCCAACGTGTACGCCATGCCCGACTACCAGCGCGAGGCCGTCAGCGCGTACCTCAAGACGTCGCGGGTGCCGACAACGCCGGGCTTCTTCAACGCCAGCGGCCGAGCGTACCCGGATATTTCGGCGCTTGGGGCTTCCTTCATGGTGTACATCAACGGACGCATGACCGCCGTGTCGGGCACGTCGGCGTCGACTCCTGTCGTCGGCGGCATGGTCACGCTGTGGAACGACATCCGCCTCAATGCCGGAAAGAGCTCGCTCGGGTTTCTCAACCCGTTGCTGTACTACATGCAGAAGCACACCCCGGGAGCGTTCCACGACATCGTGACGGGCAACAACGGCGCGTCGCGTGGCGGTGACATATGCCCCGACTCGTTTGGCGCGACAGCCGGGTGGGACGCTGTCTCGGGTGTCGGCACGCCCAACTTCCAGGTCATCGCAGACTTCGTGCTCTCGCTCGAGGACCATTTCGACGTCTCCGCGCTTGACGCGACACCTTCGTGCACGAACAGCACGGCGAGCGTGGATAACACCACCTCCAACGCGGCCACTGGCGATGGCTCGGCTAGTGACAGCAACGGCGCGGTCACGTGGACTTTGCTGATCATCGGGCTCGCAGGTAACGCGGTCACTGTCGGTTTTCTGCTCTTCAGCGTGTTCAAGAGGTTGCGAAACCAGTACATGCCGTTGAGCAGCGGAGGCTCTGGCGCTGGCAGTGAGAAGGACACGAGACGCTCGCCGCACGAGTCGGTCAGCCCAACGTCACCGCTGCGGAGGAACCAGCCAGCGTCGGACGCGGACGGAGACACTCCCGTGGGCGAGGAGATCGAGCTGAGCGAGATCAGCCTGCATGACTAGAGATCTATGGGTGGCGTTGGTACGTGGTTGACGTGGCCATTGGTTCGAGAAGGCCCTGCGTGTACTTGTAGAGGGGAATACGACGGGAACGACGTCGTGGAGCGAGGATACGCAGAGTGTGCTGGCTGACTTCGTTCACTCGAACACATGTTTGGAGTCAGTAGCGAGTGCATCACGCATGACTGAGCGTCCTTCCACAACCCCATGGCGACCTGTGGGCACTGCGTTGCCGTTCAGACGTCCTGGTCGTGGCCACTTGGTCTCCCGATGAAGTTGAATTGGCCGCTTGACATTGCAATTGACGTGCTCGCTGGAAGGTCACTGCCACGCACCTGTTCGCACCCGTTTGCACCCGTTCGGACGCACAGCACTCCATGCTGGACTCCAGAACTTCGGTGGGGCGAAAAAGAAAACCCATGCTTTTCTCCACGAGGAAGCCACACCCAGTCCGATCCGCTTCCAGATGAGATTTGATGCCTCTGTGGGCACTGAGCATTGGTGTTGGCAATCAATTCCTCATGGCCTCCGTCGATGCTGCCTTCAGACATTGAGCGACGCGGTTTGCCAT
>JAADYH010000682.1:0-16033 GCA_023338125.1 Phytopythium aichiense | reverse complement strand
TCCAGTAAGAGCGACTTGAAGCTGCAGGCGAAGACGCCGCAGTGGTTCATCCCATGGTACGAACTCATCGTGAACAAGCACCAACCACTCGGAACTGGTGGATATGGTGCTGTCTACCGCGCAAAGTGGCTCGACTCGGAGATCGTCGTGAAGGAGCTCACCACCATAGCTGGCGGTGACTCGATTGCCGCTCAATCGTTTTTGTCGAGGGATTCGAAGTCGCAGCAGACAGCAAGCAAGACCGACGACCCGAAGGCCAAGGCAGCGAGGGAAGAGATGCGCAAAATGTTCGAGCGCGAGGTCGAGATCTGGTTCGGGCTGAGCCATCCTCACGTCGTTCGGCTCTTTGGCGCCTGTCACGTCGGGACACCCTTCTTCGTCTGCGAGTACGCCACCAACGGGTCGCTCGACAAGTACCTTCGCCACCATCCGGGTGAGCTGTGGTCCAAGCTCCACGAGGCGGCACTGGGCATTTTGTATCTACACGAGCGAGACATCATCCATGGAGATCTCAAGTGCAACAACATCGTGGTGGGGAGTGATGGGAGGGCCAAGGTGACGGACTTTGGATTGAGTGCGTCGCAAACTGGAGAGGTGCACGGCAAGGTGAGCGGCGCGTGGCAGTGGGTGGCGCCAGAGTGTCTCAAAGAGGGCGGAAGCCGCTTGTCCGCCGACTCGGACGTGTATTCGTTCGGGATGTGCGTCGTGGAGGCGATGCGGGTCGTCGAGGCCAAACTCCTCAACAATAGCGAAGCGGATATCCCTCCGTACCCTTGGGGTAAGCTTGATTCCGCAGTGGTGAAACAGAAATCGCTTAAGGGGGAGCTACCTCTGCGTCCGAGTCTCCAAGTGTGCACGGACTCCCATTGGTCGCTCGTGGAGAGGATGTGCAAGCTCGACCCACAGCAGCGCCTCAAGATCACCACCGTCGTGGACGAATTGGCAGCGTTGGCGACCAGCGGGACAGCAGAACGGGGCGAAATGCCCACTGTGCTTGACGCAGCAGCTAGTGTTTTTACAGGCAGTGAGACGAAGCCGATTAGCGGCGCGGAAAGCAGTGTGGACGACGCAGAAAGCGAGCACTCACTGTTGCGAGGAGTCTACCGCCTACTCCGTGAGCGTCTGAACCACGTGTCTGGACAAGTGACTGCCGGATCCACAGCCGATAAGCAGCTGCGGTCGTTTGATGCGCGCGTCCAGGTCGACAAGGCGGCAGCGGAGCGCTGCTCCAACTCGCTGACCCAGTTCACCGAGGCGGCACTGCACGCATACGCGCTCCACCGGCAGCTGGACAAGCTGATGGCCGCCAACTTCCTGGAGGCGACTGGAGGCGACAATGTCCACGGCTGGAAGTCCAAGTGCCAAGCGCTGATGGGAGTGGAGCGAGCGACCAGTGCACCCGCCGCGGCGTGAGTCCCTGCTTTGTCAATCAACGGATTCGCTCAACCGAGGAGCGCTTGAATACATACATTTGAAGACAAACTGACAAACAGACATCTTGAAGTGGTCAGTCATTCAAAACAGTAACCGTCACTAAACTCATCAGCAGCACCGTGCACGCGAGAATTATACGTCCGTAGCTCTCGCCAACCAATTGCCACCATCAACCGACGTGCATTAGCGACTGAGCTCAATCACCGACCCGGCCGGCACGATGGCGGCGACGGCGGCGCGCTTCCTGGATGAGTTCAGCCGCGTGGTGTTCCAGCAATGGCAGCAGGCGTCAACAGCCTCTGGCTCGGCCGCCCCACGCTTCTGGCGGGACGCCCGGCGGCTGCAGACCGTGCTGCAAGACGCGGCGGCCAAGCTGCCGCGCGGGTCGCTGAAGGCGGAGCTCACGCGCGAGCTCGAGGCGCAGGCGGCAGCGCTCGCCGCGCTGCTGGACGCGCTGGACAAGGCACAGGCGACGAATGAGGACGCGGACGTACAGGAGGCAGCGGACGGCGGCGCGCTGCTGAACGAGGCGGATGTGGAGCGCGCGCTGACGCTGCACGACTCGGCGACGCTGGCCGGCATCTGCGTGGCCGACGAGCAGCAGGAGGAGCAGAACAGTGTGGAGGCGCTGGAGGCGCTCGCGGCGCAGTTCGCTTATGTGCTGGCGCGCCAGTACGAGTCCCAGGCGGAGCAGCGCGCCAAGTGCGGCGCGATCGCCAAGTGTGTGGCCTCGACGGTGAAGGCTATTGCGAGCAAGTGGATCGCGCAGGGCTCGTGGGTCGTGGACGCGTCTGTTGAGGATGCGGCTGCTGTGAAGGAGCTGGAGAGTGTGCGGCGAGTGCTGCATCGGCTCGTGCAGCTGGACGCGGTTGTCGCTGTCCAGTCTGAGGCGACGACGGCGACGCTGGCCGCGCCGTGGACGGCCTTCTACCGACCAGATATGCGCAAGAGCGATCTTCGCGTGGACTATGACGCCGAGATGGCGGCCGTGTTCGCGTGGGTCGTCGCGCTGGCTGTCCACTTCCCAGTGGACCGTGACGCCGAGTCGGATAGCGAGGGTAACAGCGAGGACGACAGCGACGCGACGAGTGAGGACGAGGCCGACGAGAAGAGCAGCAAGCGGACGACCTCGCGCTCGCTCCTGGACACGCTGGACGCCGTCCCCATGGCGCAGTTCGCTGTCCAGCGCGTGGTGTTCGCGGCCCAGCAGCGCGGCCGCCGCGCGCAGTATGTCGGCGGCGTGGATCGCGCGTGGCTGGTCCGTGTGCTCACTCGCCTCTCCGTGCTGCCCAAGCCCAGCGCCTACCGCAACGCTGACGACGACGAAGACGCCGGTCTGTCCTCGTCCGAGTGGCGTGCGCTCTGGGACTGTGTGGGCGTGTTGTACACGCACGCGCTGGCCGTGCCGTCGGCGCTGTTCGAGGCCGCCGAGTCGGACGCGGACGCCATCCGCGCGGTCGTGTGCGTGCGGCAGGCGGCGCTGTTCATGCGCACGCAGCGCAAGCAGACGCTGCCGGCCGTGTCGGCGGCCTCGGCGACGCTCGCGCGTGTGCCTCTGCCGCGCAGCTTTACCAAGTGGGTCGTGGAGGCCAAGCGGCAGCTGCGCGCGCGGCCCGAGCACGAGGTGCTGCTGGTCGCCGTGCGCCAGCTGTCGGACAAGCTGCGCGCCGGCGGCGACGGCCACGCGCGCGAGCAGCCGACAGCCAGCGCGCTGCTCAGCGAGGCGTCCGTGGCGCTGGACAAGCTGCTGACCATGCAGCAGGTAGGGCTCGCTGTTGATTCGCAGGGGCTGCGACCAGGGACTGAACCGTGTGGTTGTGCTGCGGATATCAGAGCTACGAGGCGTTCCTGGAGCAGGCGGCGCGGGCCGAGAAGCGCGCGCAGACGCAGCGGCCGGCCGTCGTCGTGGGCGGCGCGTCCGAGGCGGTGGGCAGCGAGGAGAAGCTGGCGGACTCGCTGTTCTTCGTGGACAGCGCCGGCGGCGAGGCGGACGCGGTGTCGGCTGCAAGCAGCACGAAGCAGAAGAAGAAGAAGAAGAGTGGCAAGAAGGGCAAGCAGACACAGGCGCAGCCGCAGCCGCAGCCGCAGGGCAAGCGCAAGCGCGAGGAATAGAGGCGCGGGACGCCATGTATGTAGATCAATGGACGAACGTCACCGAAGAAGTGCGGGAGACTTGAGCTCGTGGGCGGAGAGTGACCTGGCGTTTGTATGGGATCTGCCGTGGGAGCGCGAAAAGGCGTGTGCGGGAGAGCGGCTTTGGGATAAGCGTCGCTATTGTGTTTGGGGATTATGTATTAACACAGGTCTTTTAGTATCTATTTCGATTGGTTGATGGGTCTAATTAAACCCACGCATGGATTGATGGAGGTTCCATCATCCTATGGTCACCCCTCGAAAGTTGAACCTTGACACCTTCAACAGCAGATGCGCCGAAAACTGCTTGCCGCCTGCCTCCATATTGTAATACGACTCCAAAAAAGCTCCACCATAATTATCAGATTCCATACAAACAACAGCACATTAGACCTCCAGCACCCTATATTGATGGCGAGAACCCGCGCTCAGTCCAAACTCCGCCCGCCGGGCTCACACCGACCCCACCCCGAGCTCCATGGAGTCGCCTCATATCTCCTCCAGCGCTGCGTTGCTCACTGCTTCGTGGCGCTCCCCGCTCGACTCGATCGCCACCGCCCACCGTCGGATGCGGCCATGTGCGAGGCGTCGGCCGCGAGCATGCACGGCTTCCTGGTCAAGCGCGGGCTGCGCGTCAAGACGTGGCGCCGGCGCTACTTCTCGTTCGAGGACGGCGTGCTGGCCTACCGCAAGAGCGACCGGCCGGGCGCCAAGCTGCTGCGCGAGGACTACGTCGACAACGTGCTCTTCTGGGGCGGCCGCAAGCACGGGCTCTGCGTACACCTACGCTCGGGCCGCGCGCTGTACCTGTCGGCGCGCTCCGAGGCCGAGGCCAGCGACTGGTACGACGCCGTCTACAACCACCTGCAGCGGCAGCAGCTCGCGCGCGAGTTCCGCCGCCTGCTCACGCACCGGCAGCTCGCGACCATCAAGGAGACTCTCTGGGAGGCCTGAGGGCTTCGTCTGAGCATGCGCGAGTAAGTTAGAAGCCCCGGGCGATCGAAGCCCGGGCGGGAAGCGATGGGAAGTGCGTGTAGAATGCCACCGTCATTTGCTAGTTTACCATTGTCTTGGACGTCCCGCACTCGCATCGCATCGCATCGCCTGCGCCAGCTCGCGGCTAGTACCGGCGGCCGTCGCGGCGAGACGTGTTGGCCAGGATGGCCGTGTGCTGCGAGAACGCGTGGGACACGAGCAGCGTCTCGAGCGCGAGCTGGCGCGCCGGGTCCAGGAACAGCGCCTTGCCGCGCCGCAGGTACGGGTCCTCCTCGCCGTTCTTGTCCACGTACAGACTGCCCCAGACGCAGCGCCGCTCGTTGCCCAGGAAGAGCACCACCGTGCACGCGCGCAGCAGCAGGAACGCGCCGGTCCCCGCGCCGCACGCCTGCGCGTGCTGCGTGCACTCGCCGACGCCGCCGCCGCTGCTGCTGCCGTCGCCATCTCCGCCCGTGGGCACCTCGCAGCAACCGGAGAAGCAGCACACGATGGCGCCGCACAGCAGACACAGGCCGGGGTGCTGCGGCAGCTGCTGACACGTCGGACACTGACCCTCCGGCTTGCGGTTGAAGCGCATGAACAGGTCCATGTACACGCGCGGGAGGTCGATGAGCAGGCGCTCGCGGCGAGCCGGCACGTCGCGCGCGACGAGCTGCTGCATGTGCGTGCGCAGGTCCAAACTCGGCGCCTCCGACGCCCTGGACACGGGTGACAAGGCGGACCACAGCGCCTTGGGGGACAGCAGCGATACTAGCGAGCTCCGCGACTGCGCGCGGCGACAAACGGCCGCCTTGGACTCGAGCTGAGCACCCCACAGCTGGCACAGCGCGCGCTGACCAGCCGGGAACGTCTGGCGGTGGAAGAACAGGCGCAGCGGCGGCAGGTGCAGCTTGCGCAGACTGCGGTCCAGCTCGGCCATCGCGCCGGGAGCAGTCGGAGTGGACGAGTCGGGGTACAGGCCGTCGCACACAGCGCACGGAGTCGTGCTAGTACCGCATGAGGAGCCGGCTTGACTGTCGGACGAGAGGCCCGCCAGCGGCAGCATGACCTCCATCAGAAGCAGCACCTGCTGCACGAACGGCAGACACACGCGGCCCACCACTTCCTCCACGGTCAGAGCGTCCCACTTGTCGCTGGTGCTGTCGGCCGGAGTCGGCGAGCGAGCGAGGCGCGTACGAGTCAGGAGCCGAGATGTCCACGTGTACGCGTCCTTGAGTGACTCCACCGCGTCGAAGTCGTCGATCGGCTTGTCCAGCACCTCCACGTCCCCACTACGAGCTGAGTTCTCGGCATCCACCGCGTCCGCATGAAGGCGAGCACAGCAGAGCGCCTGCAGGATCTTCGCGGTGACCAGCACTCGGGCGGAGTAGTACGCTTCACGAGCCATCTCCTCGGCGTCGTCTTGGTTTCTGGAACGGGCGTCGCGCCGAGTTCGCATGCCGCACAGCTTCCACACGAGCCGCATCATGTAGCACGCAAACAGGTTCGGATGCGCCAGGAGCGGCGTGCCCACGAGCACTTCCTCGATCCAGTCGCCGTAGATGGAGCGGTCGCTCGCTGACGATGAATCCTTGCGTGTTCCATCATTGTCGTCCTTCTCCTCGAAGAGAACTTGCTGGCCAAACAGCACGCCGTTCAACTTGGCCATGAACAGCTCGAACCGCTTGTCGGACGGAGCGTCAATCACCGTCCACGCGAGCGAGCTGTGCGCAGACACGGCCGCCGCCACGACCGCAACCTGCGCGACTTGCCGCATCGACTTGAGCTGCCACTTGTCGACCACCGCGTCGTCGCCTCCCATCAGCTGCTTCTCACGCAGTACGATCCCCACCTGCACTTCCAGGCAGCGCAGCAGCAAATGCCATGCAGGCGTCTGCGCGCCGACCTCGGACCCAATCTGCTGCAGTTCGGCCTCCACCGCGCTCTCGTCGTCGTCTCCGCTGGTTCCTTTCATCAGCAGCGGCAGGTGGAGCTGCGCGCGAGCGCTCAGCAGCACGATCTCGTGACAGAAGGCGCCGATCGCCCGCTCCAGCGTCACGTTCCGCTCGTTCTCGCTGTTGGAGGACGACGACGCGGACGAAAGCGACGGCTGCCGCATGATCAGACTCGACATGGCGCGCGAGCGGCGGCGCTTCACCTGCGGGCAGTCGTCGCGGAAGCTCATCTGAGAGTCCAGCCACGGCAGGAATGCGACCGGGTCGGGTGTGTCCATGTCCGCTTCGCCGCGCTCGCTGTCCTTCGTCTCTTCTTTTTCATCTTCGAGCTCCACCAAGTCGAACGATCCAGCTGATCCGACCGACCGCGACACACGGGAGGGAGTGCGCTGGAATGGCGCGAGCGACGCCGAGACGCTTGGCACGAGGCAGTTGGACAGGCGACGGCAGATTGGGCACACGAACTCCATGTCGCGCTCGCACAGCAGCCGCTCGTCGCCACTGACAAACTCAAACGCCGCGCGGTGCGCCTTTTGCTTCCAGAGCGACACGAGATACGACTTGAGGCATGCGTGGTGGATCGCATGGCCACAGCTCCAAACCACCGCGTCGTTCAGCTGCAGGCGCGCGGCTTCGTTGGAACCGGGAAGGAGAACCCGCAGCGCCGGCGCCGACTTAAAGTATTCACTCGACTTGTTGCTGTTCGTGGTCGGAGCCATCTTCTGTGCCAACTTGGACGGAAGGATCATGCCGACGAGCCCGAACGACGACTCAACGGACCGCGGGTCGCACGGCAAGCGGCACAGGCCACACTCCTCCGCCTCTTCCTCTTCTTCCGGCTCCTCCGCGATTTCGCTACCGCGGCGGCTCAGGCCACTTCGGGGATGCAGGCTGTTGCCCGGGTCCACACTGAGCGAGTTGCGGCGAAGGCTGCGACGGCGACGAGTCTTGCAACTAGCGCCGCCTCCGCCAACGAGCTTGCTATGCTCACACATGGCTGTTAATGCCGACGAAATGTGGTCGAGGTAGATGTTCACATCCACGTGGCCGGTTGGGAAGCCCCACTCATCCTCCTCTTCTTCCTCCTCCTCCTCCTCGTCTTCCTCATCTTCCGCCTCACTCTCACCGTCATTGTTGGAAGCCGCCGCATTATCGTCGGACTGCACATCGGTCGCTGCCGTTCCATTCGCCTTCGACGCGTCGGACGTCTCGCCGCGGGATGAGAGAAACTGCATCTGCTGCGACCGCATCTTTTCCAGGATCATTTGTTGGCGCTTGCGCATCATCTCGCGAGCCTGCTGCTTGCTGTCCTGACCCGAGTCGTCATTTCCCTTCAAGCCTTCGCAGCTCTTCCCATGTCCATCAACGCCGATCGAATCTGTTGGCGGTGACGCTTGGCGATTCAAACCCTCCACATAGCGCCGACAAGCTCGCGACTTGATCGAAGCCTCGCCGACAATGAGCTCGGCCATGGCGTCCACATCATCGACGCCACTCTTCTGCGTCTGAAGTCCATGCAGAACGGACAGCACGCTCGCACCGTCAACCCCACTGGTAGGCACTTCCACGCACAGCTTGCCGAAGAAGTCCGGCGCTCTTTGATACCGCTTTGCCACCATGTCGACACTCCACGGTTCTGACTCGGCGTCAGTCGCGCTGTCGTCGGTGGAATCATCTGTGTGCGAAGCGTCGACGTCGGACTCAGGTTCCAGTAACTGTACGCCGACGTAAAGTACATTGAGTGCTTCGAGTAGCAAGCTGTCGTTGACTTTCGGTCCGCTGGCTGTCCCTTCGCTTCTTTCGTCTCTGTCACGTGTTCGGTCGCGCTTGAAGCTCTCGATAAGCAACAGCATGACGCTCAGCAGGTTGTCCGAGTTGAGAATCCGCTCCGCCAAAACGTGAGCCATCGCATCATCTCCGTCTTTCGTCGCGGAACTCGGTAGCACGGGCAACACGAGAGAGCCACGCTTGTCGCTTCCTTTCGGACGATACTTGCGGATGTTCTGCTCGCACAACTGGGCTTCCGACGGAGTAAAGCACTCGAACAGCGGCGACACCCGCGTCCACAGCTCCGGTTTGAGCTTCCACGTGCCCGTCATCTTGAGCCCAAAGCCCAGCAGAGAGCTTCCTCCACCGCTGGCAAGTCCGGCACCCGACAGCTTGCGCTTTGTCGCCGGCTCTTCGTAGTCCCCAACCGCGTCGAGCACCTTGCTCAGGATCTCTTCGTCCTCCATCTCGGCCCATTCATGCCCTGAAGACTGCTTGATCTGCTCGAGCAGCTTCATATCCGTGCGCGAAACAACGTCGCTGCGAGAGAACGGACCCAACGACAACCAATGCCGCATCTCGCGCTCCAGGAGACGCACAGCGCCTTCCGAGCCGAGAGTCGCATAGGCGATCTTGACAGGCGTGAGCACGAGCTGCTGCACAAGGCGAAACATATCCTCCGCAAGCTCCAGTTGCTGCCGGGACGCGCGCTCTTCCTTGTTACTCGCAGCCTCCCGCACTGCCGTGATCTCATGGTCAACCTTGCTCTCTTCAGCTTCCGACGAGGCGTCCGTGTCACCGTCGTTTCGCAACCTCAGAGCCAGCAAGTCCATGATCGTCAGCGGGAATTGACGCATTAGAACGCGCGTGAAGCTGCCCTCAGGGATGACCATTGCGGCCAGCTGGCAGATGAACACGTCAGCATGCAGCCCGTAGTATCGCCAGTGCTTCGAGTGGTAGTGTGTGAGCTGCTGCAGCATCACGTTGCCGTTGCGCACCCACATCCCGGCCTTGATTTCGCGCGAAAATAACAGCACGCGCAACGGATGGTCGACCGCTGCATACCAGAACGCCAGGTCCTTACAGCGCTCATCTGCATCGCCGTCGTGGACACTGAGCATCTCGAACCACTTCGGGGCGTTCTCAGGATGGACGACGCGACTCAGCGCATACGCGGTGGATGCGTACATGTGATGCAGCGGCAAGTGGAAGCTCTTGGTGTTGATGCGGCCTGCGGCGGCACTGGTGGTGAACGTCCCTTGCTCATAGAAGCGCACCAGACTCTTCAGTTTCTCGGGTCCGCTCGATGCTTCCTCTGCTTCATCCGGTGTCCACTCTGGGCATCCATTGCGCCGAGACCATGACGAGAGTGCGGATCGCAAAGGCTGCAGCAGTGCGCACGCCAGTGCACTCGGCTGGAACGTATCCTTCTGCATCGGGTTCAGTCGAGAGTCCGCTGCAACGATGTCGGACCCGGGCTTGCCGCACTCGCTCGCGGCCCAAACATCAGGCGAGAAGCACGACGGGATGCCCGACAAGAACGCACCGAGCAGCAGCTTGAGCTCGTAGTCCGCGACGAACGCGAACGTCCAATTCTGGGACTCGTACTCGACGTGTTGAAGCACATGGCGCTGCTGCAAATCCATTTGCTGCAACAGCTCAAAGGTATGGATGAGCTTGCTGTACATCGATGCCTTGTACAGCTCGCAAGTATCTCCGAGTGTCCGGAACGAGTTGAGAATGCTCTGCGCCGTGATTTCAGCATGCACGAGCAGCGTCCGCAAGTCAGAACACAGTCGGGCGTAGATGCGCTTCTTGAACACGTTGCGGCTACAGTCCACGACGTGGATCGCTTGCACAACAGGCGCATCCGACGACGTTCGCGAAAGTCCACCCCCTGTCGACGCCAAGGATGCCGCCGCGCCTCCAGGCCGCCACTGAACGATAGCCGACCGCATCGTGCCTTGGAACAGCGCATTCAACTTCTCTAGCAAGAACACCATCAGCCACTCCACGCACGAGGCGTCGGCACGCAGGTTCGTCTCCAGCTGTCTCCGTCGCAGTCGCGCTGTTGTGTGGCTCTGTGCTAGCACCGCCTCGAGCTCGCGGAGCTGCGCTGTGCTATGAAACAACTGACAGAACAGTCGGTCGATGAAGCGCGACAGGTTCCGCATGCCGTCTTCGTTGCTTTCGTCGCTGGCTTTCAGGTACACCTCGATGAAGTACGGGTACCAGTTCACAAAGTGGCAGGTGTACTTTTGCTTGAAGTCGTGGTCGAACAGCAGCTTGAGGTAGAGCACACCCAGCACGTCGCACATGTCGACTGGTAGCAGCACGCCCGCTTTGAGGAACACGTCCAGTGCAACCAGCTGATCCGCGTCTTCTTCCTCCTCCCGCTCGTCGCTCGCCTCGGAATCCGCTGCCTGCTCCTCTGGGATGGAATAGTTGGCGACGCCAGTCGAACTGCTGCTGCTGCGCGAATAGCTGCCGGACACGCGGATCGTCGGCTCGAGCTGGAAACTGGCGGGCAAAGGCTCGAAGAAGGAGCGCGACACGATGTTCCGGTAGTGCAGACAGCTCATCGACAGCATCTGCAGCCATGCCAACGACTGTTCCAGCCGCTTCAAGTGCGCCTGCACCACCGTCGAGAAGCTGCCTCGCCGTCTCCCCGCCTTTGGCAGTGAACGCAGCACCGTGGCGCCGAACGGGTCCGAGTCGTACGTGCCACTGCCGATCGGACGCAGACACAGCAAGTACACCTCGCGCATGACCTCGGCGCAAAAGCGGACTGTGCAGCGCACCAGGTCCTCCACAACGCGTCCCTCGAGCTCGTCCAACGGCCGGTCCACGAACCGCGCGCCGCTGTGGTTCTGCTGGTGCTTCTTGCAAAACCCGTCGGGTTTCCACGCTAGCGGGTCGCCGCAGTCGCAGCAGCCGCCCGATGAGCAGCGGTAGACGCGGTAGTCGTGACCCTCGTGCTCGTCCGGGTCGAAGCAGCCGAGACACATGCAGCTCGAGTCCGAGAGCCCGCACGTGCGGCAGCGGTAGGCCATGTGGTCTCCGTGCCACACCTCCTCGCACTTGAGGCGCTTGACGCTGCCGTAGTTGGCCGCCAGACACGCGTACACGTCGGCCGGGAAGCGGAACGCGATCGACTCCGAGGCCGCCTCGGGGTCCTCGTCCGCGCGCTCCTCCTGCTCGTACTCAATGCACGTGATGTATCCATTGCGCTCCCACGCGCACGCGCGCTGGTTCTCCTCCGCGTCGCTACTGCTGCTGCTGCTGCTGCTGCTGCGGCTGGCCGGGTCGTCCGCCGCCCGCCGCCGCTCGTGGCCCGCGCTGTGTGCCGCCATGATGACGCGCATGAAGAACTGCAGCACCTGCGCAAAGTCGTCCACGAGACTCGCAGGCGCCGCGAACAGCGACCGCACGACCCCCTCCTGCACCGGCGGCGGCAGCGCCAGCAGCGCGTCGATCAGCGCCAGCTCGGTCGACTTGTCCGCGCCTCCTTCTCCGCCTTCTTCCTCTTCCTCCTGCCGCCCCTGCTCCTCCAGCACCGCCTGCTCCTCCGCGTCCCCATCTCTGCCGCTCTCCGCCGAGTGCTTGGCGCTGAACAACTGCAGCAGCCGCAGCAGCAGCCGCGCCTCGGCGTCGCTCGTCCCCTCCGTCCTTTCCGCCGGCGTCAACCACTCGCTCGCCATGAGTGAGCGCCGCTGCCGCCGCCAGTGAAGCTCTGGGGACGAGGAGAGCGCGGCGAACACGGTGGGGACCGGCCGTCGAGTCCCTGGGGTTGCAGCAGGCGCCTCGACTGCGTGCGGCGGCGGCGGATCGCGAAAGGAGTTCGAGCGCGCGCGATGGACGCGAAGCGAACCGAAGGTCTGTCTGATCTTGGCGGAAAATGCGGGCAGAGAGGAACCGGAAGCTCCGCGGAACTCGCCATCGGTACATTCGTGCAACCTTTCGTCGTGAAATATGTCATGGAACCCTGCAAGAAATGGTTGTATCTGTTTCTGCCGGATGACTTGATTCTACTAAAGCCGTGCTGTGCACGAGGAAGCTCTGGATTCCCACGAATTCGAGTGAATACTAGTATTAGTTCAATGCCGTGCTGTGTCACAGGAGCTGTGAGATGATGGCTTCCTCCCCAACGTGCTCAGAGCGAGAGCAATGGTCGCCCAGACGCGCCGCTTGCCAGCAGCACGGACCGGCTGGAGCTATCGAAGCGGCCGCTCGAGACACCTGCTGATGACCTGGATGTGACGCCGCTCAATCATCCAGTTCACAGTGCTCGGTGGCGACACCGAGACCGCGTCACCAGGATGCATGCGGGCGGAAGACTCGCCCACGAGGCGGACAGCGCCAGTGACCGTGCTCGCCGTGGTCGTCCTCACCAAGTTGAGCTCCCAGTCAACGTCGTGTCACACCCGGTGTCTTCTGCGCTCGACCCACCAAACTTCGCCACGCCGCCACTTAGCACAGATCCTTCACCGCTCGACACACTCCCACACACCGACGCGACACTGCTCGACGATCTCTTGCCGCCGCCGGCATTCACATCGCGCAACCTGCTGGACGAGCACTGACAGCCACGGCCCAAACCAACAGCAAGATGTTTTCGCCGTTGGCGCCGCCGACATCGCTAGGTGCGAGCGATAACGACCAGGACACACCGCCCGACGTAGAGCCGCCACAAATCCACACGACTCCGCTGCTACAGCTGCCGACCGCGACGCTGCTCGTGCCGACGTCCACGGGCCCGCTGTCCATCGAGTCGCTCGCGACACTGCGGATCGCCACGCTGCTGCTGACACCGGTCGATGATGCGCAGGTCACCACGACGCCGTCACCGATCTTTACTTCCACGTCGCCAGTCGTACTTGACATGCTGTTAGTTGTAATCGTCATACCGCCGCAAGCACTGACGCCGGTATCGCTCGTCACAACGACACAGGACCCGCCATCCACCACGACGGGCCTCCGGGGCCTTGCGCGCTGGATGAAGCAGCGGCCTTCAGGAACTGAGCAACGCTCTCACTGTCCATCGAGCCGCCTTGCACCACCACGATGTTGCTGCCACTGCTGCTACCCTGGACAATGTTGATGCCGCTGCAAGAGATGGATGAGATCTACACGGCGCCGATCACGCTGCTCGTGGAGTCGTTGCTTGACACGCTCACTTCACAGCCAGCACCATTCGCCAACTACCAGTCGGACAAACGCCGAGCCACCAGGGTCACTAGACGAAGACACGCCGCAGCACAAAGACGCATCGTCGCCGCCACCCAGCAGCCCCGCGCCGTTCGACACTGCCTGTCGTCTGGCCGCTCGCGCCGCCAGAAACAGACACGGACCCACCCGTTGACACTGCGCCGCCAGACCCGATCGACCGGTACTGCTGCTGCTACCCGAGCCACTCGACTCGCAAGAGCGCAGCATCACGGCTCCCGACGAGGGCAACAACTTCGATGTCCATTCTGGCGTCGGTGTGGTGATTAGTGGCGAGTTGTCGGTGACGAGTGGTAGCAGCAACGTGGCCTATTTTCCAGTGGCTCTGGTGTGGTCGGCAGTAGAGCGTCAGCTGGTTCCTCGTTGGGAGCCGCAGCGCTGCGCTCTGGCGTGACCACTTTTAGCATCCTCGGACGGTGCGTGAGTGACCAACTCAATGCTGCTGGATTCCACTCGCCACCAGCGACGCGGACGCCTCCGTTTTGATGCAACGCCTCGGATATTTGCCAATGAACAGCCTCTGGAGTGAGCTGGCACGGGCTTGATTCTTGGAAGGCATTGATGACAGCCAGGTGTCGCCAGCACCTTGTCGCCGGCACCTTGTCGCCACCCCATTTCCAGCTTGCTGATTGGTGTGGCGCTGGTAAAAATGCTCCAATGAGGTCGCTGCCCGCGCCACGGACTTCAACACGCGAGCGGCGGCCCGAGCGCCTCGACATGCTCCTCGCTCACTCGGCGTTTTTCAGGATGGTGGAGAGACGTATGGAGAGACCCTTCTCCTCAACGAGTCGGCGGCCCTCCCGACACCAGCGACGCCCAGGACGAGGAGAAAACCAGAGTCTTCCAGGCGTTGCACGACGCTGGCGCGACTCGCCACCTCCGCGGCCACGGACGAGTCTGCATGTGAGAACCAAGCGTGCATCCTCAACCTGGCCGCGAACGGGAGGCGCCGCGCGAGAACCAAGCGCGACTTCTACGCCTCCGACACGGAGAAGAGGCTCGCCAGCGCGCTGCATGCCGCCACGTGAAGAAGAGTTCCGGACGATCGTCTTCGCTTCGCCGCCCAGTGTCTCGGGCTGCAGCGAGGCACACCGACACGAGCTGTCGGCCGACAAGCACCTACGAGTTGCGTGTTTGTTGTTGTCTGTAGTACAAAAGACCAAACGACTGCGGGCCCATGTTGCTCTGTTTCCTGCTCAGCGGTTTGCGCGCCTACTCGTAGGCGGCGGGCGAGGGCACGGGCACGTGCTGCTTGAGGTGCAGCACGCGGTAGTTGAGCTTGTCGACCTGCTTCTTGAGCGCGTCGCGCTCGGCGCGGGCCTCGTCGCGCTCCTTGCGCAGCTGCTCGACCGACGAGCCCTCCTTCTGCATCGTGTCTGCGGTTCCGCAGTGGCACGTCGCATCAGCACCACCAAGAGGGTCACACAGAGAGTCGACGCGACGCGGCACGCACCGCGGATCTCGCGCAGACGGGCGAGCAGCTGAAGCTGGTACTCGCGCAGCTCCACGCCGCCCACGGGTCCGTCCAGCTTGGCCGCGCTGGCCTTGACACTCGTCTCGAGCTTGTTCATGCGCTCCGTGATGTTCTGTCAGCAGTTGAGGGGAACGTCGTCAGGCTCTACAACGCCCGCCACGCCCCTGTAAGGGTAGCGGAACGCACCGTCAGGTCCGCGTCCACCTTGTCGAGCGAGGGCGTCGCCGTCTTCTGTCTCGCATCAACACGGCACGCGCGCGGATCCATTCATCCGGTCAGTCGCGTGGCCCCCCGCGCAGCTGCGAACGCCAGTCCAAAGCGGCCAGACGACCGACGCGTTGTGCCCGTGGCCGTCTCCACCACCACCCGGCCGTGGCTGCCTGGCAAGGGACGAGAGGCGAGAGACGCGCGCGCACCTTGGGGGAGGAAGCCATCGCGCTGCTTATGATTTGTGGCTGAAAGTGAAGAGAAAACGATGGCGGCCAGGATATGTGCTGGGGAGTGGCACACATAAACCGGAATCCTCCAGGTGTATGTGTACGACACCAGTTTGGACACAGCCACCATCATTCCTTTCTATGAGCTCGTTTTTGGAGGATCGCTCAGGCTCGGAATTCAAACAGGAATGCCTCCAGCCTATTTGGTGTGGGCCACAAGTAGGCACTCATTAGGTTTTGGTCGAAAAACCTCGATGGTGCACGAGGTTCATGCCAGTTTGTCGGAGTGTACTGATTTTGCCGAAGACTGGATTCAATTGAAATCAAATATGAACCACCACTCTTTATAATATAGGAAGTCGAAGGGTATAAAATTGTTTGATGCTGGCGGCCGCAGTTATCACGACGATCAGCACCACGTGCGGCAAGAAGAGGCGTACCGCTTTCGTTCGCCGTGGCCACGCCGGCGATCCGCAACGTCAGTCTCCTTTAGAATTGCCAGCGCCGTGAAGACGCTGGTTTTGATCTGCAGCTTGCTCATCAGGTAAATCGACATCAGGAACGTCTGGAGCTCCTCCTCTTTGCCCACGAGGCACCGCGCCTTGCAATCGTCTGCCATGATGAGGCTTGAC
>JAADYH010000681.1:0-16035 GCA_023338125.1 Phytopythium aichiense | reverse complement strand
CCGATGCCGTTCCCCGATGTGGTCCGGGGGCGTCTTCTTCCTGCGACCGAAGTCGCTGCGCCGCCATGGTGGCGAGTTCGTGAATGGTCGGTCCGTCGGGAGCGAGTCAGGCCTCGTTGGCGGCATGGGCAGCGCCAACCGCAGCACGTCCAGGCTCTGGGACAGGACAGAGAATTCCCCCCCAACGTCCCTCGCGCACGTATGCTTGTCGAAGGGGGATGAACAACCCCGAGCTGGCCATTGGCGGGAGGCATGCGTGAGAACCAAGCGCGACTTCAACGCCTCCAACGCGGGAGAAGAGGCTCGCCAGCGCTTTACATGCCGCCACGTGAAGAAGAGCTCCGGACGACCGTCTTCGCCGACGCAAGTGCGCTTTCCAGAGCTGGAGTCTGTATACCCAAGTGTTCACAGGTGCCTCTTCCTTCGGGAACGCGGGTGGAGGTGGCCTTCAGGCCTTGCGGCGTGTTGTCAGCGGTATCTTCCGCAGGCAGTGGATAGCCCGGAAACTCGGGCATTGAGGTTGTCGCTTTGCGATGTTTTTTTTTTTTTACAACGTAAGGTCGCGTTCGGATCCCAAGCGCTCACGGTGGCTGGCTCAGACTGCAGGGAGGCTGAGCGAGTCACTGGATGCGCTCTACTTACTTCTCCATGGAGGCGATGACGTCTGCGCACGGCAGGACGAGTGGGTGTCAGCCATCGAGAGCACACACAACAGGGCTTGCACGGACAGAGCGTACGCACCATCGACGATCTTGGAGAACGCAGGAGCCGCGACAGAGTTTGGGTACTCCTCGAGGAACGACACGCCTTCCTCGCACGAGCCCGTCATCTTGTCGTCGAGCGGCAGGCGGCCGAGGAACGGGACGTTGAACGCCTTGGCCATCGCTTCGCCGCCGCCCGAGGTGGACGGGAACACGTCCATTTGGACCTGGCGATTGATACACACAACCAAGAGTTAGCACCTGCAGTCGTCGACAAGGCTCTTCCACGGGAACCTACCGAGTGCTGGAGAAGCTCCGGCGCCTTCTCCTGAAGAATCTGTCGAGACAATCACACGGGTCAGTGCTACTGATGCAGACACAACCCGGTGCTGGCGTGTAACACGAGACCCACCTTGATGAACGCCTCCGTCTGGTCGACGCCATCGTCGCCCACGATCCGTACGTCGCCGAGCGGGCGTTGCACGCCGCTCATGTTCTCGACCACGCCCAGGACATTGATCTTGGTCTGTGCAGCACCAGACGGGTTCAATCAGTCCGCCTCTTCGCTAGAGCCGTGGCTGACACGCCGGAGCCTACCTTGCGGCAGAAGTTGAGCTCCTTGCGGACGTCGCTGAGCGCGACCTCCTGCGGGGTCGTCACCACCACGGCGCCGTCCAGATCGGCCTCTTTCATGTACTGCCACGACGTGCACGGTCAGCAATGAGTGTGGACAAGCAGCAGAGCGGATCGGATCGGGAACCACCTGCACGATGCTGATGTGCTCGTCCGACGTGCCGGGCGGCGTGTCGATGATGAGGTAGTCGAGGTCGCCCCACTGCACGTCGACGAGGAACTGCTTGATGATGCCGCTCTTCTTGGGGCCGCGCCAGATGATGGCGTCGTCCGCGTTGGGCAGCATGAAGCCGATCGACATGACGCCGAGGTTGTCGTCCACGTAGACGGGCGACCAGCCAGCCGCGCTCTGGTGCACCTCCTGGCCCAGCAGCCCGAGCATGCGCGGCACGCTCGGGCCCGTGATGTCCACGTCCAGCAGGCCGACCTGGAAGCCCCTGCCCGCGAGCGCGAACGCCAGCTGGCATGCCACCGTGCTCTTGCCCACGCCGCCCTTGCCCGACAGCACCAGCAGCTTGTGCTTGACGCCCGCCAGCCGCTGCTTGACGTCCGACACGGCTGAGGGTACGTACGCACACCCGCGTCAGTCCACGGACGCACTCGCTTGCCTTGTCTCCCTCTCGCCTAACCGACACTCACCGGGGTCGGGCTTGCGCGCCTCGCCCGACGCGCATAGGCTCTGGTTGGGGCAGCCCTGGCAGCCCGCGGCCGTGCCCGCCAGCTCCGACTCAACGCCCACGCAGCCTGGACAGAAAGCCCCGGAGGTTCATTTCGTCAGCCACCACCCCGTGGTTCCGCCCACCTCTCGGCATCAATCGACACAGGACACCAAGGCGCGCACGCACCGTCGTTCGCGTTCGCCGGCGCCTGCGTCGTCATGTTTCCGCGCCGCTTGATGCCGCTTCTTCTCTTCTTGGCAGCTTCGAGGATGGCTGGAGTCTGTCAAAGCCGACGAAGACGTGCAAACAAGCGGAAATGATCGACGTTTTCGATGCGCAAACGGTCGTATGACTATTATGATACGTGTTGTTCGATATATTTGACGATTGGTTCCGCCTATTTGCTTTATTTCCATTAAGTAGATTCGCTATTTCATTATAACACCAAATAAAACACATTGAAAACTGTTTTAAATGCAAATAGGATGACGTCATTATCACTCGCATACTCAACTCAAATGAAACATAACGCCATTTCTCGTAGGTGAAACTACGTCTACATTTATTTTGGATAAGCGGCTTATCTGAAATAAAGTCGTCTACGGGAACTGTCGTCTCTTTTCCATTTGATGTGAGTGATGTTGACGTCATCTCACTGCATTTTAAATGGCAAACACGTAGGGTTTTGTGATTCAAAATAATTGCAATACTTTTAAAATATTTACGCTATCAACCGAATGATTTGCTATAATTGCTTGATATCAACCAATAGAAAGGTCGGATACTTTTGGGTGGCTGGTCCACCCACGATGAGTTTTGCGATGGACACTACCGAGAACCGAGTCGAGTCCCCGGACTCAACTGACGCGCATCGCGCTGATGTGGTGTTTCTTGTACGACTGCACTGTCGATGGAAAATCTCGCCGCGCGGGTTAGTCGCTGGTGACTCTACAGTATGAAGGACTGCCTGACGAGACAAGAGAATGTACTGACGGAGTTCTTTTGTTAATTCACGTTAGTTTCGGCATTTTTGGTCCACATTTAACAATAGGTTGTACGAAATCAGTATTTTTTTTGCATTCGAGATGGGCATTTTTTGATTGGCTTGTTATATTCACAGTCTTGACCAATACGAAGCTAAGTCTCTCTAATTTGTTGAACTTGTGGGGTCGTGATTGGTATATACAAACCGGTACTCCAAATATCTTTAATTTTATAGTACAAACGTTTGACATTTTTCGCTGAAATGGCGCGATGACGCCTGCATGTTTATTTGACGTGGATATATGCGCGGAAGTGTTCCCAATTCCCGGCAGAAGACTCAAGTGCGTGTCGTGGGTGACGCGCAAGTGGTTCGATTGTGGGTGTGGACAGCGGTGATTCATGGATCGATACTGCTCGTGTCAATCGAGGGCCCGAAAGGGAAGAGGGTTGTCGCGGGTTTAGTTCGTTAATGCTCCGCATCGAAAGGTATGCGTAATCGCATTCATTCATTCCATGTGGCGACCCACCAGCAGTACTAACTCGTCTTTCGGTCTGGCACCGATCTGGCTGGCTTTAATACCGTCATCCAACACGTTGCACCGTTGTGGCCGTCCGCGATACCACATTTCCCGTACTTGTAGACCCCGCGAACTCGTGTCGCCTTCCCACGCTCTCCGCGCGAGCGAACGCGACGCTTACGAGTCCACCCAGCCTGGCGTTGAATTCGAGCTGGTAGCAACGCTTTGTCAGTCTTCAAACCGGCATGATCAGGAAGCTCGGTCGCTCGCTGATCTTGGGCGTAGCCCGACACCTTGTAGCAGTCGGCCATGAGTTCCTGAGCGCTATCCAGCTCGTCCTTTTGCTTGAGGACAGCTGGGACATGTCGACACGGGATACCGAGCTGAAGCCAGGTGGAGCAAGTGCACGAAACTTTCGATTTGTCAACAAGTCTGGGCTTGTCGGGGTGGCTGATACGGGCAACATATGCAACGGTGGTCGAGCTAAAACCAACTGTGAAGGCGGCAGCCTTCTTCAGCTCTCCTTGGAACTTACTCTCGCCGCGTGAAGTTGCAATCCGACCAGCTGCGAACCATACAATACTCTGTTTGAGGCGGTGATAAGCCTCGCCCATTATGATTTGTGTGTACGCGCGAAAGTACTCGTACGCAGCAAGAGACGCGGCTTCAAGCGCAGTGACTTGGTTTGTTTGTTCTCGACAAAGTTCGTTGTTCTCCACCTGTACAAAGATCTGGTTGTGTGGCGAAGCGGACTTCGAAAAATCCAGCGCCACGCGGGAACATGTCCCACAAAGTAGACCGTGGGAGATGGAACGACGCCCTTTCGTCCGCAGATCGATATATCGAGGTCAATAGATCAAGGTCAAGCGGTCGAGGTCGACGGATCGAGGCCAAGAGATTGACAGACGAGGTCTAAAGGTCGAGTTCGACAGATCAAGGTCGACAGATCAAGTCAGTGCCGAGGACGAGAGCGCGGCATGACAACGTGACTAGACGACAAGGATGGGCGCGAGGGACGACATGATGAATGGACATGGTGAGTGGCTACGAGAGCGCGAGGGAGGGATTTGTTGGGTGACACGTGGCAGGGTAGGTCTCAGTCGTGATTTACTCGGAAGAACACAAGTCTCCGCCTTCTCTGGTCTTCTCTTCGCTTCTCAGCTCAAGTCCAGCGCTCAAGGGGAGCGTCAAGGCGGACATCGTAAAGGTTTTGGCATACTTTGGTACCGATCCTCGCAAAATCAGCAGGACCCGACCAGCGACCGACAACAACGGATGTCACCCCGGTCAACAACAACCCGTCACGGAGTGAGTCCACAGTCGTCGGGTACACAACATGAAACATCTGACAACATCGGGGTAACCCCTCCGTATGTTGACGTCGGGTGCGTGTGTGAGTGGCCGTCTGGAAGATTTCCAGACTGCAACACCACAGTTATGCAGTGCGGGTGGAGTGCCCACTGTGTCGGGGGGATGGCGCGGAAGTACGCGCACGCACTTGCATTGACCACGATCATATCATCGAGGGCTGCCCAATACTGCGCCTCTGTCTCTGCCTCTTGATCCCTCCACACGATTCCCTCGTGAGCGACGGCAAGCTCCACTTTCTTGTCGGCACGCATGTTGCCAGCCGAGAGCGCTCATGAGTCAGTATGAATGGGGCTGGCATTCATCAAAGCGACTTACCAACGAGATGTTTTGTGCAGAACATCGTCAACACTTGCAATTGTGTTGCTGTAGAGAGGATACCAGCATGGCGGTCGCAGAACACTGGGCACTCGCGGAGTGGAAAGCCGTGTGAGGGCAGACACTGAAAAAAAAGAAGAAAAAAAGCTGTAGTTCGAGTGATCTTCAAGAGGAGACAACGCTATAGCTGCCACTCTGTTCTGCAAGTTGCCGACGCGTGCTACAAGAACAATCTGGACACCGCTGTACTTGCGATGCTTCATGTGGGCCGCATTCACACTGAAGAGCGTAAGCCCAAAGCGAAACCAGGCTGGGTCGAGCGCGACAATAGCACGATGGAAGGCCCCTTCGCTATCTCGCTCCAAACTTGTGAATGTGCCTGGGTTTAGTAATGTAAATTCAGTCAGATAGTCTGGCAGCAACTCAATTGTCTGCAAATCATCCGAGAACACGTCCATGAGGACACGCTGCTTCGCACGGTACAGCATGCTCCGAGTGCAGACAACATGCGATTGGATCTGGAGCTGCCTCTCCAGTGTTGATGCTGAAGCTCTAGTGTCGGCAATCATGGCAGAGAGGAGCACAGCCGACGCGGCTAGCTGCCGAGCAGTTGGTTTGGCCATGCCACTGTATTTCATGTGACTCAAGCTGGCTGTCGTGACGTGCCAGTAGTTCATACCTCATCTGCGCCAACTCATGACAGATTTACGTGCCATGGACCTGCCGGCCCGCCAGTGCAGGCTAAACGCCTAAATGTACCGCCCTTTTTGGCCACGATGGCTGTTTTGCTGTGGTCGGCAGCGTACGCCTCGATGGCATCGACAGCTTCTTTCTCGGTCGCTCCCTGCCGCCCTCTCAACTCCACGATTTCGCCCTGCATTTCATTGCACAATGGCATGAGTGACGGAGTTTCCGAGGAATCGTAAGTTTACCGATGATATCGTTTTTGAGTCACCTTTTGAGATGCTTTTCGATTTTGTATCAATTCTGGCCTCTAGAAACACATTTTGAGGAGTGCAGTTTATTCACCATCATTCCTGTTTTGTAGAGCGCTCCACACGACCGTGTGGGACAGCATCTAGACCTCGGAGTACGCTTCTACAATCTAAATCCCTCCTCAACACGATACGAAATAGAGAGGACGAGGCCGCCCTCGCCTTCAGTGGTCCCAGAGCGAGAAAGAGAAGGCCTCGGGACCGTCGAGAAGCGTCGGCGCTTCCTCCTCGTCTGCATCGCCCGCCCCGGACGCCTCCAGGCGCTTCCCGAGCCCGTCCGAGCCCCGCGCGCGCCTCCTTTGCCCATTCACGTATTCATATATCCATAGACGCGCGCGCGGCCGGCCCCCGACGCGTCCACCCCGAGCCAACCAGAAGAAAAGCCAGGGGAAGAAGAAGAAGGAGAGGAGGGCGAGATGAGCGCCGCGTGGCAGCCGCAGCCGGCGCTGCTGCAGGAGGTGGTGGCGCTGCTGCAGGCCTACATGGTGCCGAACAACGAGGTGCAGCGCGAGGCGTACGCGCGGCTGGAGCAGTTCCAGCAGAACCTCGAGTTCAACCTGTACCTGGTGCACCTGCTGTGCGCGCCGCAGGTGGAGCCCGAGGTGCGGCAGCTCGCTGGGCTGCTGCTCAAGCGCAACATTAAGGCCAGCGACGTGGGCGGCGCCAAGAGTCCGGCCGAGACGGAGGTCCTGGCCGTGCTGCGCGCCAAGACGCTGCTCGTGCTAGCCGACCCGCTGCACGCCATCCGCAACGCCGCCGGGTCCATCGTGACCACGTTCGTCTCGCAGTACACGTTCCTGGACGAGTGGCCGGAGCTCATGCCGGCGCTGCTCGCGTACCTCGAGTCGACGGACGAGAGCGCGCTGGCCGGGGCCTTCGGCGCGCTCGCCAAGATCTGCGAGGACTCGGCCGCCAAGCTCGAGAACTCGCCCAGCCGCCCGCTCAACGCGCTCGTGCCCAAGCTGCTGCAGTACTTCCACCACCCGAACCCGAGCTTCCGCCGCGACGCGCTCGACTGCCTCAACAACGTGCTCATCTACATGCCCGTCGGGCTCGTCGTGCAGATGGACAACTTCCTCGCCGGCATCTCGCACCTGACGCAGGACCCGGCCAACGAGGTGCGCAGACTCGTGTGCAAGAGCATCGTCATCCTGCTGGAGGTCGGCGTGCAGTACCTCGTGCCGCACATGGACAGCATCATCCAGTTCATCCTCCGCGCCAACCAGGACGAGGACGAGAACGTGGCCATCGAGGCCTGCGAGTTCTGGGCCTCCTTCTGCGACCTGCGCGAGTTCGAGGAGATCAAGCCCATGCTGCAGCCGTACCTGGGCCAGATCGTGCCGCTGCTCTTCCAGCGCATGGTCTACAGCGAGGAGGACCTGGCCAACTTCGAGGCCGAGGAGCAGAGCATGAACGAGAACGTCCCGGACCGCCCGGAGGACATTAAGCCCGTATTCCACCGTCGCGGTGGCGGCGGCGGCGGCGAGCACCACCACGACGAGGACGACGAGGACGACGAGGACGATGACGACTATGACGACGACGACGACGACTCGATGCTCGAGTGGAACCTGCGCCGCTGCTCGGCCGCCAGCCTGGACAACCTGGCGAACGGGTACGGCAACGAGATCCTGCCGACGCTGTTGCCCCTGCTGCAGGAACGCCTGTCGCTGGAGCAGCCGTGGCCGCTTGTGGAGAGCGGCATCCTGGCGCTCGGCGCGATCGCCGACGGGTGCTACAACGGCATCACCCCGCACCTGCCGCAGCTGTTCCCGTTCCTGCTGGCCAAGCTGGACGACGCGGCGCCGCTGATCCGCAGCATCACGTGCTGGACGCTGAGCCGCTACGCGTCGTGGGTGGTGGAGCAGAGCAACCACGAGATGCTGCTCAAGCCGCTGGTCGAGGGCATGCTGAAGCGCATCCTGGACCCGCACAAGAAGGTGCAGGAGGCCGCGTGCTCGGCGTTCTGCACGCTCGAGGAGGAGGCGCGCGAGGAGCTGGCGCCGTACCTGACGCCCATCCTGCAGAACCTCATGTTCGCGTTCGGCAAGTACCAGGCCAAGAACCTGCTGATCCTGTACGATGCGATCGGGACGCTCGCCGACTCGATCGGGGAGGCGCTGAACAACGCGGAGCTCATCAAGATCCTGATGCCGCCGCTCATCGCCAAGTGGAACGCGCTCGAGGACCACAGCCGCGAGATCCTGCCGCTCTTCGAGTGCCTCGCGCCGGTTGCCCAGGCGCTGGGCAACGGCTTCCAGGAGTTCGCCATGACGGTGTACGTCCGCTGCCAGCGCATCATTGAGAACGAGCTGCTGGCCGACGCCATGCACGACCAGAGCCCGGACGAGTTCGAGGAGGGCGACCCGGAGCTGATCGTGTGCGCGTTGGACCTCATCTCGGGCATGATCGAGGGGCTGGAGACCAACAGCGAGTCGCTGCTCGTGGGCTCCAACATCCTGAACCTCGTGCTGGGCTGCATCCGCCACGAGATGCTGGACGTGCGCCAGAGCGCCATGGGCGTCGTGGGCGACCTGGCCAAGCACGCGCCGATGATCCTCCGCCCGGGCCTCGGCCAGATCCTCCCGGTGCTGATCGAGAACATCGACCCGGACCTGCCGACCGTGTGCAACAACGCGAGCTGGTCGGTGGGCGAGATCGCTGTGCGCATCGGCGCCGAGATGGAGCCGTACGTGGGCAACTGCCTGGGCCGCCTCATCAGCATGATCAACCGCCCGAAGCTGCCGCGGAACCTGGTGGAGAACTGCGCGATCACGCTCGGCCGCTTGGGCTTCGTGTGCCCGAACGTGGTGGCGCCGCACCTGCAGGAGTTCGCCAAGCGCTGGTGCCGCGCGCTGGCGCACGTGCGCGCGCCTGAGGAGAAGGAGCACTGCTTCCTGGGTCTGTGCTACATGGTCAAGGTCAACCCGAACGGCATCGTAGCCGACTTCATGTACATGTGCGGCGCGATTGCGTCGCTCGAGGGCCAGTCGATCCAGAGCGCCGAGCTCAAGGAGATGCTGTACCAGATCGTGCACGGCTTCAAGACGAGTCTGGGCGACAACTGGCCCAAGTACTTCGCGAGCTTCCCCGAGCCGCTGCAGCAGTTCCTCACGGCGCGCTTCAACGTGTAGGCGCGCGTGATGGACGCGGCATGGAGGCGGGGCGAGGAGCGAAGCCAGCGACTTGGGAGGAGCCCGCCGGATGACCGAGAATGTGAGAGAGAGCGAGGAAGCGAGCGAGGAAGCGAGAGAGGAAGACGAATCGCGGGCATGTGAGCGAGCGAGTGAAGGTGCCGCCGCGAGTAGGTAGGAAGTAGCAGTAGCAGTAGCAGTAGCGATAGGCAAGCGAGTAGACGGTAGGCAACGTAGTAGGACGGTAGTAGAACTCGGCGGACGTAGGACGGAGAGAGAGAGAGTGAGAGACAGAGCACGACTTGCATTGACTCCTTCTCCTGCTCACTCGCTGGTCATCTTCATCTCGACGTCCTCCTGCCCTCCGTTGCCGCTGGCGGGCTCCTCGGCCGCGCGGGTCTCGTCGAACTTGAAGGCGTCGGCCAGAAACTCTCGCCAGACGCGCGGCGTGGCCCCGTCCGCCTTGGGCTCACGCTTGACGGCCAGTGGCTGCTGCTCGGCGCCGTCCGAGGCGTCCAGCAGGTCGAACAGCGTCGGACTGAGCAGCCCCGTGGCGGAGCGGAGCGTGTTGCTTTGACTGCTGCTGTTGTTGCTACTTGTGCTGCTCTTGGCGGTAATGTCGATGGGTGGCGGGCGTTGGCGCAGCGCGGAGGCATCGCCGGTCAGCGACAGTGAGGAGAAGGCAGCTCCCTCGATGGACGACACGTCGCCCAGGAGCTTCTCGTAGCGCGAGCGCACGTCCCTGGCGCTCTTGCCGGGGAGCGCGGCCGCGATCTTGGCCCACGAGTACGGCTTGTCGCTCGTCCAGCCGGCCAGCGCCGTCTCGAACGCCTTGTCCTCCTGGAACGTCCACACCTTTCCCCTCCGCGCAGCAGGCCGTCGCTGCTGCTGCTGCTGGCCGAGTGCTGGCGGCGGGAACGCTCTCACTGCCGGCGTCTTGCGTGGCTTGAGCGCTGTCTGGAGCGCGCCTGCACCTAGCGAGAAGGCTGACAGCGCGTTCCCGGGGTCGTTTTGGCTGCAGTAGCCGCCCGTGGGTGTCTCGACGTCGCTCAGACCGTCGCTGAGGCTGTCGACGACCCAGTCGAAGGCAGACGAGCGCGCCGGCTGCCGCATGAGCTGCGCCAGGTACTGCTGGCCGTGGCGCCGCGCGTCGGCGACCGACCGCGAGCCGACGAAGGCTGCGATCTGTGCCCACGCGACGTCTCCCGCGGTGCCGAACGCCTCTAGCGCCTGGACGAAGCGCGCGTGCTCATCCCTCCGCCACGGCGTCGACCGGTCCCCCGAGGCGGCCGGCTTGGATATCGCCGCCGTCTGGGACGGATCCTGGGGTGGGCTGAAGAGCGGCTCCAGCAGGCGGTCCTCAAAGTCGTCGAGCAGCTGCTGCTGGAAGCCGTGGGCGTCCACGGACGGCGACGCGAGCTGGCGGCCTTCCATCGGGCCGTGCGGGCTGTGGTGATCGATCGACTGGGTGGGACCTGGCTGACCTCGAGCGGCCGAGTCGCAGACTGAGAGGAGACGGCGAGGCTGCGAGCTGGCAAGGGCCGCGCAGGAGAGGAGGGCGACGACGGAAGCTATGGCGGTTCGTATGCCAATCAAGGAGGCGGCGCCCGCGGAGACCGAGAGCCTGAGAGGCCGCGGCCGCCTGCCATCGCCGTCGCCACGCTGGACCCGCTCGATTGGTCCGCCCTGCGGTCTGATGCGCAGCGTACCCATATCGCCTTGGGAGGGGCAACATAAAATAAAGGTACTTTGACTCAGTAAAGGACTGATTTGAAGAACAGTTTAGGGAGATTAGCATATATGGGAGGATGATACCAATGCGTCCCGTGAACGGACGCGTCGCTTCGTGATCCCTTCTGCGTGCCCATCGTTCATACAAACGTCAAGTCAAAAGCCGCAGCAGTGAACGCACCGCCGCCAATGTTCAGCGCGTGTCGACGCGTTCGCCACTCGCTCGCGTGCTCCAAGTGACGCGTCCGCTTCAGTCGCGTCTGTCGCCTGTCCTCTCCGCTCCTCGCCTGTCGACCGGTCGACCAGCGGACGGACGGCCAGGAGCCTACGGCAGCAGCGCAAGCAGCCGCTGGCCGGCGTCGCGCAGCACCAGCGCGCACGGGATGCGGTTACGCGTCCACAGCGCGTGGCGGTCCTGCGCGGCGAAGCCCTCGCGCCTCGAGCGATCTGCGCCGGGCACGCAGCGCTGGTCGAACTGGCCGGCACACCGGTCGTCAACGTCGGCAATGACTACGCCCAGTGCGCCTGCGAGCTGCGCGAAGTGTGTTTTGACCGCGAGGGGGACACCGCCGCCTCGCGCCATCAGCACCACGCGGTCCCGCACCTCTGCGGCGTTGCGCAGGGGCGACGACGCGTCCAGCGGGTCCGCGCGCACGAGCTGCGCCGACACGCGGAAGCTCCGCGGGCTGAAGTGGCCGGCCCACATCTCCAGCTCGTCCATACTGCCATCGCTCGTGCCCTGCGTGCCGTTGGCGATCACGACCAGCGTCTGCTCCACGTCGGAGAGCACCACGTGCGGGTACCGGCTGTCTCCTTGACGCCCTCTCGTCAGTGCACTCGCGATCTCGTACAGCGGGTCACCCCGCCCGCGCAGTGTCGGAGTGCCACCGCTCGCTTCATCCGGGACGAGTAGCGTAGGCAGCGAATCGGTGGATGACGACAGGCGACGCGCATCTCCCATCTTGAGCGACGAGCGCAGCGATAGCGATGATGAGGACGTCAGTGGCGGAGGAGCGGACGCCGACAAGGTCGTGGCGACGCAGGCGCTAGCCTGACTCCACTGTCCAGCGCCAAGCGCATTGCTCGCAGCTACTCGGAACCGATACGCGGTCGCTGGTAACAACGCGCAGACGCGAGCTGACCGCCAGGGCACGCTGCCGCTCGTCCCAGCCACGCGGTCGCTCTCGGCGCTCTCGGCACTCACCGCCACGACGCGCTCGTCGTCACGAACCGATCCCGGCTTGCCGTCGACATCCCCAGTGGCCAGAAGACACGTCGTCGTCACCGAGCGGTTCGTGGCACTAGAGCGGTCGTCGATGAATGCGGTGGACGCAACCAAGTACTGTTCGATGCGTCGCCCGCCGTCATCGCGCGGGTCGATCCACCGCACTGTCACGCACGTCGGGTTGTCGGACGACCGCACGCTGACGACGGGGACGCCTCGCGGACGTGAGGGCGGCGCGCACGGACCCGTGCGGACGGATCTCGACGCAGGGCTCTCTCCGCCCAGGTCGTCTCCGATGACCAGACGCACTGTGAACACGTACGAGGTCTCTGGCTCAAGACCTCGGACTGCGTACTCGAGGTCGCGACCGTCGAAGTCGTCTCCGAACAGCGTCGACCGCCTGCGACTGCGCTTCAGCTGGTCATATGTCACGTTCACCGCGGTCGGAGCCGGGTTCTCCGCGTCCACCGGTGAGGCAACACCTTCCGAAGGGGTCGCGATGGCCGTCCACCGCACCTCGTACCCTTGACTAGCATGCCTTGGGTCCGCGCCGCCAGACCGTGGCGGATCCACCAGCTCCTGCCACCGCAACGTCACCGAGCTGCGCGAGGCGTTGACGACCGCGGGGGCTCGCGCCACCGGCAGCGTCATGGACGCGATCTGTCGGTCCCAGCGCCGGTCCTCCTGCCACTGCTTGAGTCGCTCGCGCCGCGAGAGCTGCAGGTGGATCTGCTCCTCCGACAGCGCGCCACTGCTCACGAGGTCGCTCTTGCGCACGAACTTCTGCGCGCGTGGCCACTTGAGGTACTCGCCCCAGCGCGTGTCGTCCTCCGACGGCCGCCTTGGTACACTCGTGTCCAGCACTGGCGACTGCAGCGCGCGTAGCAGTCGCGCTACACTATCGTCAGCCCCATCAGTCGCGACGAGCGCCGCGATCGCAGCCTCGCGCTTGACGACGTTCCAGTTGGACGCGTCGCAGAGGCAGAAGCGCAGCACAAGCGCCTCGGCGGACGCTTTCAGGACGGCGAAGGTGCTTCCGGGGGCGAACAGCAGCGCGTTGGACGGTAGCGATGCCGACGAGGCTGCTGGAGGGAGACTCTCCACGTACTTGTCGTCCAGGACCGTCATCGGATCTCTGTCTTCATCGCTCCGTGTGGCAGTCGACCCCCAGGACCAACGGGCGTCGGCGTCCACCGCGACCTCTCTCCACGCCGCGAGCTGCCCGCTGAGCGGCTCGAACTGCCGCGAGTACAAAGTGAACTCGACCGGGAACTGGGACACTGGCACGAGGAGCGAGTGCAGGCCGTGAGGACACACCACGGCCGATGCTGGGCTCTGGGGCCTCAGGCGGAACAGCGCGGGCAGGTTGGGCACCGACAGCGACGCGTCCGTGCGCACAAGGTAGTTGTGCGCCACGAAGAGCGGCACGCGGAAGCCTGAGGTGGCCAGCAGCTCGGCGCAGTCGCTTTCCTCGTGTCGGAGAGGCGCGCCGCCGGGTGTCGCCCGCTCGTCGGAGCCGAAGCAGACGCCAAGGAACTGGTCGAGGTCGTCGCGCGAGAGGCCCAGCGGGTGGCCCTCGCCGCTGTGCAGCACGACCGGCCGCTGCTGCTGCTCGAACTGCTGGAAGAAGTCCTCGAACGACACGTCTGCCGCCGAGCGCATGGGGATCTCGCGCTCGGCATCGCTGTCCTTGTCGTCGAGTTCGTCTGGAGCCTGCAGCGCCGCGCGGATGGCCTGGAACCGCAGGCGCTGGTGGCGCACGAACTTGACGCGGCCGCAGTACTCCGCGCGATCGTCCCCGGCCTCCCCGTCGCTAGCAGTAGAGCGGTCGGCAGCGGAGAAGCCGACGTGCTCTCGACAGAGCGCGAACGCGAGCTGCAGCTGTGTGTCCAGCCGCTGGGCGGCGGCGCCAGCGAGCGGTTCCTGCAGCAGCTCCCGCAGCGGCCGGTCCAGCGCCGCGTCACGCTCGAACGCCGCGTGCTCGACGGCCTCGGACGCGGTGGCGACCCGCGGCGCGAGCAGCGAGAGCAGCAGCGCGAGCAGCAGCATGTGAACGAGGATGTGGTCCAGATGACTCTTCATGTGGCGACTTGAAGTCCAAGATCGCTCGGAAGAGCTGCGGGAAAAGTCCAGCGGGTCCAGAGCGTACCCCACGCAATATCTTGAGTTCACTATGGGATGTCACTTGGTAGCATGAGAGCGCTGGATTTGTCCAGTGAATCGCACTTGGAATACGTTGCCCAGGGAACGTTCCGGGGTACCCCCGTTACCAACGGCCGCAAGAGTTCTGTCACATCGTGTGACAAATCACTTGCGGTTTGTATGTTGGTGCGAAGCCACACCGCGTAACCGCTATCACCATAGCATACAAACGCCATGAGAGTGAAGAGGGTACGCCGTTTGGGGTTACATGTGTAACCCTGTGGAAAGAAACGCAAGAATGGAGAAAATTGAAAAAAAACGCAAACGTATATTCGGAGTACCGTCCTAATTGTATGACGATGACAATAGTTTTCAATTCTAATTGTATGGCGATGACAACAGTTTTCAGAAGGAATAATATGACACAATGTAAATTTCCTTCGGAAAAGTACGAATTATGTGGTTGGTGTGGCAGTACGTGGACCACATATTCGAAATCGCAGTGTTTATGTCCATTTACCTGTCCGTATTTATAACTAGGTATTAAAAATGACGGAGATCTGATATCTCACCAATTATGACAGGTTTTTATTTTTACTTACTGATGTGGCACGGTGTGGCACTGATGTGACTTGGTGTGGCACTGATGTGGCATGGTGTGATACTCATGTGGCATGGTGTGGCACAGCCCAGCCCCATCTTGTTCTCTCTCGCGGCTCTTTTCTCTGCGCCGATTGGTCCAAAGGACAAGGACAAGCGGTGGGGATCTTTGGGATGCGCCAGTTGGATCAATGCGTCAGAAGATGGTATGAATCCCCGCTCTGAACCAGCAGCAGAAGAGTCCATCAGGGCGGATTGTCACACCTTGTGGAAAAAAGGTCGACAAGAGGCACCCGCTGAGGATGGGGCGGTTTCGCGAGGTTTACGGGGAGCGGGTTCGCGGTTTGCGTCAATTCGACGAAAACCCGCGAAAAACGCCACAAATTCGTAAAAAAAGGCTGGATTTCGACAGAAGATTCAAAGAAGCATTTGCGACCGCAAATGGACGACTTGATGGCTTTTTTGGCCTGCCCAGTTTGACGCCAGGCCTTCAGAACGCCAAGAGCCGCACCGCCCGCTAATTTTAGCCAACGCGCTGTCACCAGTCGGCCAGCCGCAGGTGGCGGGTGCCCAACAACTTCAACGCGCGGCGCCACCAGACCGACGGATGGGGAGGGCGTGCTTCTTCAACGCACATGTTGGTTTTCTCTGTTTGTCCGCCAGAGAAAAAATAAGCGGTGCGTCCACAAAAATCCATCGTGGGGTGTCGATCGCCCACTTTTTTGGACGCAATTCGACACCTTTTTGGTCGTTTTCTCAGAAAGAAAATAAATGAACCTCCGGCTCGTCCCGTTGTCCGTGTGCCTGTTGGTCTATTTTTCTATTTATACACCTGTAGTAAACATTACCTTTCACATGCAATGTTCACAAATCATCCAAAAACACATCAAATCGTCTATAAAACCCTTCAATACCCTATCACCTGACATATTGCATCGTTCGACTATAAATGTAAAAAGAGGATCGACTGCGCCTCGCGGTAGAGCAGGACGCGACCAGAAGGCAGGCACATCACTCTGTTCTCACT